>WBNQ01049591.1:7063-25556 GCA_013401375.1 Spizella passerina | reverse complement strand
TTTTTTTAAATGCATCTAGGGCCATAGTGTGATGATTGCCTGCCAGCCTTCCCCAGACACTCTCCCCTTGCCCTCCCCAGTAACAGAACATGCTGCTGTGTGCAATGAGCTGCTTGCTCCCAAGGAGGTGATTCATTTCCAGGAGGCATATTTGCAGGAGAAAAATGCTTTGAGGGTGTTGCTGTGGCTCTGTGTGACCTGCATTGGGGATGAAGTAGAAACCTCATCATTGCAGACATACCCAGGGTCATGTTCACAGGGGTAGCAGTGGGGGAAGGATGTGAGCAGGGCATGAGCAGCTCTGTTGCTTCATGTGAAAATAAAATAGCAATTAAGAGAAAGGAGTAGGAAATTAACAAGGCAGTAAAGATTTTTCAAAATTGGTCACAAACCATTGGTTTATTCCTTGAAAAGCTTAGTTGACAAGGATTCTCTCATCCCTTTATCCCCCTATCTCTTTCAATAATCATCCTTCTTCATGCAAATATAGATGGAAAGGGGGGAACAGTGAAAGGTTAAAATGGAAGCAGGCTATCTTTCATCGACATGGTAATTTCCCTGCTTGGCTCAGTGCCAAGCGCTTACTGCAGCCACTAGCTGCCATTCCAACATGAGTGAAAGGATCTTTAATAAGAGTGTAAATAAAAGCCAGGCTGAGAAATGAGTTTTCCATCCCAGCAATCACTGGCCTAACCTCGGCTGTAAATAGTCTCTCAGAACAGCACAGATGGAGTACCAGCACCTGGGGATCAAGGCAATCTCTGCACAGTGCAATTTAAACAGCTGGGTACAATTGAAACACGAATTAGCAGGGATAGACGGAGGGATTCCATTTTGTGTGCTAGGTAAAAACAAATAATTCAGTCCTTTTTCCCCTTTTTAAAAAAAGGTGATGTATGGGGGGAGAACTTTTGACATGATCTTGTGGGAGGTGCTCATTGCTGCAGCTGTTAGATTAATTTAACCATGAGAATTTCCCACAAGGTGCTGTAAAAACAGAGCCCTAATTTATGATCATTGATTTAACAGCTCGAAAGTGATTTATCTGACCTCAGTAAAGATAGTGAGGACACTAGAAGAATGATTGGTCATTCCGGGCTTTGTGTGGCTGTGATTGGCTTTATTAATTTAGAGCAGAAGGTCTGTTTCAATGTCTTATTGAGACAGTCAAAGGCAGTAGGCAACTGAACCNGCTTGCAAGAGATAAAAGAGGTTGGCACAAGGGATTGCTAGCTCTTGCTCTTTTTAAGGGCAGATTTCAGAAACACCTCAACGCTTCACATATTTTATTATTTTTATAAATCAGTCCTCTTTATGGAAGTTATAGAGCATATCTGTTGACAAGTAAATACATCTAGGTTTTATTTCAGAAGAATTTGCTTTCGGTTAAAATGGGTGTAGCATCCACTACTGAAATGTCACAACTGAGTGATAGAATTTCTTCACACAAATAAGGGGAGAAAGGATGAAAGGCAAAGGGAAGGGTGACTACTGTCTCTCCAGAAATAACAACTGTTTTTAAGAGGAGCATGAAAAGAAATTCAAGTGCTTTAAAAGTTTACCTGAACTAGAAAATTTGAATACAGAATAAAATGTGTTTGCACAAGTGTATGCACCTGCACAGAGATCACACAGGAGGTGTGTGATTAGGAGTGCTAACCAGGAAAATGGCCTGGAAACAGTTCTTACCGATTTCTCTTGCCACCTGGACTGACGTGTGGTGGGGGTTAAACGTCACTGATTTGTATGGCTCTGCATTTCACTCACCACTGGATTATGCCCAGCTTTAAAGCCCATCTACAGAGATCTCAGTAATCGTCTTTCCAAGGTGAGAGACAGAAATGCTGCAGGTTGGGATTTCATCCATGGGGGATAAATGCTTATAGTCATTTTGCTGTCCCAGTGACATGCTATCTGACCTGAAACTAAGTCCACTTAATCTCCATACAACAGGGGAAAAAATGGAAAACAATATTTCAGACTTTCAAAATATAAAATAACAGTAATTTTAAGAAGTGAAAAGACTAGGACAATAGAATAAATTATGATCTATGTAAAGCTTCCACAAAAATCTCATACACATTGTCAAGAGATTAAGAATACATGCACAAACAGCTATAAATCTCACTAAAAGGTTTGAGGGACCAATGGTACCCATACAGCCAACCTTCAAATCCCATACAAATAAAACAAAGCCGAAGCCCATGTTTGAAGAATACAGAAGGTTTTATGTCAGCTTGAGCATCTTCTTCCCATCTTGTGTTGCCATCAATCTTGTGTTGTTCCCTAAAGCACACTATAAATACTTCAGGATAATTTTATAAATTATGTGCAGTATTACTTTACCTAAATTCAAATCTACAGGGAAAAAAAATTAATCAATGAGTAGCACAGTAAAATGTTTCCTCACACTGTTTTTACCCATGACAAAAGTCTCCTAAAAAATAAAATAAACCTCCAGAGTACTGACCCGCATCTTTGTTCATCCCAAAATAGTGGGTATTTTTCCCACTTAAATCCTACTCTGGATGAGTTCAAATTTTCTTCTGGAAACTTACAAATCCTTAGCTATCCTCAACAGCACGGATGTCACAAACACTTTGGAAGAAATGACTGCTCCTTAGCAAATGGTTTGTCTTTTTTTTTCCTATCCCTTAATTTACCACGGACTTATTCCAATCCTTGACACGATGACAGAAAAATGTAAATTAATGTTACAGGTTAGTTTAAAAGCACAATTATTTTTCATCACAAAAACAACAACCTAAAAGATATTCTCTCTTAGCTGCTAGAGTCCACATGATATTCTGGAATACTGTTCATCTCAGACTTCTCTTGTTTAATATTCTTAAGGAAGGCTTAATTGGCATCTCAGGATCAAAACTATGATGTGACTTGTTTACTGCTGAAGCACTAGCAGCACAGGACTAGAATCTAGAATATACAGATTCACTTGGGCTGCTGGTTTTCTTGGTTAAGAAAAAAATCTCAGTTACCGCATTCACAAAAATATTTCTGCTTAACAAGAGACAGACAATGGGAGAGGACAGAACCTTTGAAAAAAATGCTAATAACTGATGAGCCCTACAAGGTGCTCTTTTACACATTGTCCTCCTTCATTTCTTTGAACTTTTAAGAACCATTTTCATGAAAAGATGTCTTTAATTACTGCAAGAGCAATCTGCAGACAAATGTGCTCAAGTGCCAATGTGTTTACCATTAAGAGACAGAAAGAGACATTCCCTTCCTTTGATGCTACTTGACCTCCCCAGCCCTGGATCAACCCACTCCCACTCCTGCTTGTGATCCCAACAACGAAGACCAGAAGCAGACTTCTCTTGGAAAACACTAGAATGAAATCTCTGACTGCCCAAGGCTGTGATTAAAGCCGCTCTTATGTAGTTGAAAACAAAACACAACAAAAACTGCTGCTGCAAGTCTCTTGCAGGTACCCACTGGTTAAGGAAGGACACAGCTTGGGGGTTTGCTGGGCTCAGATTATGTGGCATGACCAGGAAAAGCCTGGTTCTGCCTAAGGGGTGCACAGCATAAACAGGATGGATTTCAGGGGCACCTCTCTGCAATGCTCCAGTCAAAACACCACACACCTTACAGCCAAGTACTCTGCCCACAGAAATGCATAACCTATGCATGAGAATTAAAGTCATGAGCTAAGAGCACAGCACTGCATGTGGTGATGTGTGCAGGACCACGGGCACAAGGAAGGGTTTGGGGTGAGGAAGCGCGTGCACGCTCGGTGACACCCTCACTGTGGGGACACGGGCCTGGCGTGAGCCCAGCCAACACTGCAGGGACACAAGCACAAATGCCACTGTGGGACAGCAGCCACCACCACAGCAGGCAGAGCGCTGGCAGCAGAGGAGCCACAGAAACCCAAATCCAACCTGCCTGGGACAGCAGGCTGGAGTTGTGCTGCTCTGCGTACGAAGGGCTAGAGCTAACTCTGGCAGCTGAAGTGAACATTGTGCTCGTATTCCCTTCCATGCTAAGAACATTGCTGGAAAGAAGCTCATGGAACTGAGTGAGGACAGCGGTGGGGTGGGGGGTTGTTTACCTGTGCAGAAGTTTTAACATGATTTGAGATCTCCTGGAGAAAGGATGAGGCCCAGAAATTTCCATCCTGATTTGGTCTTCAAAATAAAAAGCTGTTAATTATCAGTCAGGTGTACAGCATATTGCTTATAAATGCAGAGGTAAGAAAAAGCCTCCAAGTAGAGTTTTAAAGCTCCAGGACCATAAGGAAAATCCTTTGTAAAGCTCCATTTTTACTCCCACACTGGCACCTTTGTTGCCATCCACAGACCTGTGAGAGGAGGGGTCACCAGGAGTTTTGCCAGGGAGAATACAAATCATCAGTTGTTTGTGTGCAAGTGCATGACGCTGCAGTACACAAATGGCTGGGGATTAGCAAATGAGGGTTTGTGAGATCAAAGATGTATGATCACCCTTGCTTACCTTTAGGCTAAAGGTGCTGACTCCACCTCATATTCAAAGAACTGTCTGTTGAATTACAGCAATTACTGACAGGTGTAAAAGTGGTGCAGAATATATGTGGAGTTATGCATAAAAACAGTCTTGTAGATGAGGAGAAGGAAATGGAATGTATTTGTGTAACAGAAAAATGCTGAATGCTGTATTTCCTGCTTTCAGCTGCTTTCCTATGCAAAGGAATTAAATTGCTCATTATCATCAGTGGTAAATACAGTCAGAGTTATTTAACTTAAATCTCAGCCTTTAGTGGAAACATGTTTCATCTGCACTGTTACTATTGCTACCATCATTGCAATCATAGTAATTTCTTGTGGCTGGTGTTGCATCACCTTCTGTCATCTGCACTGATGGGCACAGGTAGACAAGCAGAGTAAGTAATTTCAAGAAATTACTTAGAAGAATAAAATTAGCAAAGTCATAACTTCAAAATAATTACCCTATGTTCTTAAAAATTGCACTTCATAAAAGAACCGCCATGAAAGAGTCTTGTTCTCACTACATTCTCTTTTCTCCTAACAGCAGAATTTTTATTTTTAAAAGAGACTGTTTGAATATATGTTGATCCTGTGCCACTGCTGAGAAATCCTATGCTAGTTTTTAGCACACTTTCTGTAGATACTTTGCTGGGGATGATCAGTAGTCCTTTAAAACTGGGACCAAGAATGATTCATGTCTGTATGCCACCAGTTTAACAAAGTTCTAAAAGTTCTAGAGCTTCCTGTGTTTTTCTTATACTGCCATTTACTCTGGAGTTGGGCCTATAGGATGGTTTTCTCATGTGGGTTTTAATGAAATTAATGAGACTGAGCTCTTACAGCCTCCACTAGCAAGCTCTCTTCCTTATGAAGTTGTATAGCTAAGGATATAATTTTTTCAGAAACATAACATTCCTAGTTTTTCTTCCTGTTGGTGAAATTTGCATGAAATAGGCCAATGAATTCAAGGTTCATAAGGAAAGATTAGTGGATATTAGCACAATCTCATAAACCTTATTCTCTTAAAAAGTCAGGTAGAAATAGTTGTTTGGTAGCACAGCAAATGGTAAAAAAAGCAAGTGAAATTACATTATAAAGCAGGACAAGCTTTTGAGAAAGAAAGAACAACAAAGAAGCATGTGGCTATGGATTTATTTTACCCTTCTGTTTCAAGTGACATGGGGATTCTATTAGAACCCATTCCTACAACACACTTCTCTATACAGTCTTTAATAACTGGGGGTTGGTGTAGGGAAAATGAGATTTTTACCAGCATTATTTGAAACATAAAAAAGTCTACTCACTACAGATTCATTACCATGATGATAAAAAAATCATAGAATTATCTAGGTTGGAAGAGACCTGTAACATCATCATGTCCAACCTTTGACAGATTACCATCCTGCCAATTAAACTGTAGCACTAAGTGCCATGTCCAGCCATTCCTTGAACACTTCCATGTGTGGTGACTCAGTCACACCTGGGCACATGCTGGTTCATGTTCAGGTGCTGTTGACCAGCACCCCAAGGTCCTTTTCCACTGAGCAGCTTTCCAGCCACTCTGCCCCCAGCCTGCAGCACTGCCTGGACTCATCTTTACAAAAGAAGTCACCATAAATAAACAAAACATCAGAGGATGTGAAGTCTTCTGACAGGAAGAAGTAAACAAATTCAGAAAAGGAGGAAGGGGTTAAATTATAAGAACATTGAATCAGCAGATACGTTTTATGTTCATTACATGGTAAGGTTACATACTGTTCCAACAAAAATAAACGTCATAAATTTTATGCAAGACAAATGAGGTCATTAGTTTATGTTTGAAACTGGTTTGATTTCAGTCACAGGCCTAGGATTCTCTCTAGTACAGTGTATTTTTGGGAAAAGCTAATGAAAATGGTCACATGGGAATGGTCAAAATAATTTTTTAAAAAAAGGAAAATAAGGTCTGTCAGGCAAAGGTGTGAAAAAGTGCCTCAATAGATGCATTCATTTTAAGAAAATTATTTTCCATGCGTATGTAAAGATCTGTCCTTTTTTCCAAACTGCTAAATCACTTGAGGGAGAATGGAAGTTTATTTTTAAATGTAGAAAGAAAAAAACAGCTAAAATGGAAACTCAATAAAGTGCAGTTATTGCTGGAGAAAATATCATACTTTCATCTTAAATTTGTGCAGCTCTTAAGGACCTGCTTATTTACACACTTCTTGATAAAAAAGCATGTTCTTTTGAAGCAGCAGTCACATCAAGACAAAGAGTGTAAGAACTCCAGTTTCTTTCCATCATTTGCAAATATTGACATAAATACAATAATTCACCCATCCTGCAGTTTGCCAAATTCAGGTTAGAGTAGATAAAAAAAGGGAGATGAGAGTGGGAGAAAATATAAATACATGTGTTGCTTTTCAAGCAGTTCCTTCTTTTCTTTTGTAGATACCACAAACAGGCATTTCTGATAACCTCAGCATGACAGTGAGATAGAGAAGATTGTTAGCTCCTTCACCTTTTTCCTGTAGCTTTTAAGACAAGCTGAGCTTTGCAGGCTCTTACTAGAAATACAAAGGCAGCTGAACAAGTTGTATTACACAGCAACACACCTGAACTACAAACAGGAAATTATGTTTTGGGTCAGGTTCAATACCAGGTTTCAGAATACCATCTAGCAATGCAGTGAATGTGCCAGTCGGGGGTTTAGGTGACAATACCATGGCAGGTGGCTGCAGACTACCCATATGAGTACATCCAGGTTTCACAGAAAACGTTAGTCATTTTTGGCATAGCTTCAGACTACTTCCAAAACACCAGACCCGTTTCTGTAGCACTGTGTTTGAGTCCCTGCTCTCTCACTGCTTCAAGTTCACTTTGGGCAGCTGAAAAAATCTCAGTCTGTTTCCTGAAAAATTCTGGAAATGGCTTCTTTCAAGTATTGAAAAAGGCTGGGATTAGGTTTAGCTGGTTATCCTGTAGCAGAACATATAGGATGTCCTTGGAGAGGAAGAGCAATCTCAGCACTAGCTTAAAAGAAAAATCTGTTGGCACAAACACAGACACTTAAAATTAAATGTATCATTCCTGTATAAAGAAGGAGGAATCTAAGGAAATTAGCTCTTATCACAGATTTTCTGATTTTTTTATTGATGAGCAGACCATAATGTAGATTGATCTAATGGCCCACATTAAGTGATAGTTTCTTGCTGCAACAACTGCTCAGATGCTTCCATAAATAGAGCATAAGACCTGCATTACTTCAAAGGAATACTGACCATATCAGCGGATCCATCAATTCCCCTGTTACATCCTATAGCAAAAAAGACTTAAGTGGAAGATCCACTGCTGAATGAAGATCCATATTTATTAATATGGAAAACAAAACCTGCTTGAATTAAGATGAGACCAAAGAAAAGGGAAGTGTTTGAGAAGACTAACATTGCTGAAGCAGAGAACTTGAGTTTGTTTGAGGGGGGTTTTTTGCAGCTTTTGAATAAGCACCCCAAGAGAAACAATGTCTATTCAGAACCAGAGCCAATGATGAGAGGAAAGGAAGAGAAGCTCCAGTGAAAGCAAAGGAAGCATTCTGTTACAGCCACACCAAGACACTAAAATGATTGTAGCCTGCTTGCCAACGTCCACTGACAACCTTTATCTCATAGCATAGAAATTCTCCATTTATAAGCAGCATTTTTAAATTGTAACACCACCAGTATTTACTAGGTATTTGCCACTGATTGCTAAAGACCCCTCCCCCAAAAAACAAACAACAAGAAAACTCCAAACAACAACAAAACCAACCAAACCAAACCAAAAAATCAATAACAAGAAATTTCCTCCTACAGTGAAATCAGCAGTGCAGACTGTGACTTGTGGAGATTTTCTGATTAGCCCTTTTCATTTCAAGTGACAGCATAACACTTCCTGAGTCTGTTCACACTCCACATGTAACCTCCCATCCCTCCAACACCCCCAGGAGGAAAAGAGAAAGGAAATCACTGACTTTGAATATTCAATTAATAGCCATAGGCATTCTGCACATTTTTATACTGCAGGAAGAAGAGAAGAACCATTACAATATTCATTGTCTTTTCTGGACTCAATGGAGCTGAGGACTCAAAGCACAGTAAGGATGGCAGGATTACCATCCCCTAAAAAAGAGAAGGCAGTCTGGGGCCCAGACTGCCAAGGTAGAAGGAGCTGACTGTTTTGAAGACCAGACTTTAAAATCATTGAGAAGCTTATCCATGAAGTAGACATGGAGTCTGATGCTGCAGAGAGTCCCAGGTAATGTTTTGGCCTAGCAGTAGCACTGCTGTCACTTGCTCCATACAACAGCCATACAACTTCCTCAAATGTCAAACACCGAACATGGGTCAGTGTGTGTTGATTAAAGACACAGTTGTTAAGAGCTCTAGCATGCTTCAGTTCCACCACTTTTCCCAGTCAACTGTTCAAAGGTTTAATCACTCCTACAATTCAAACTGTAGAAATAATTGGCATAAGATACAGCTGCATCTTCTGTGACTCTATATATTATTAAAAGCTGCCTACAGTCTTTGGCATATGTAAGTGCTATATTATCTTCCATCCCATTATTTGATCTGCTGACTACATATATTGCATGTATCTTGACAGTTTTCCCCAAACACTTAATTTTTTGAATTCTCTCCAATAGATCCATTTTCTTTCTGAATTAAGAGGATCAGTTTATCAATATACAATAATCAAGTGTTGCATACTGGGAAGATCACTTTGTTCAGCTTAATAGCTTTTTTTCTGTACAGTGACACTGTGTTATGTAAGTCCAATTCAAGAGGACCATGCCAGCCTCTTTCCTAAACCTTTACCTAATGAGATACAACCTGGTGGTGACAACCTTGGTCCTTGTATAGTGCCAGGATCAGTGCAAAAGAGTTAACAAAATGCTGCCTTGCCTTGTATGAAATGTCAAAGTTATGCACTCAGCACTTTCATCCTGCTTACTTCCATTGCAGACAACCATACTAGAAATATGCAGGCACTTTATAAAGAATGTGGGGGAGGCAGTACTAGTCCTACCCAGTTAAAGTATTTGAAGGGTAACCTAAATCTTCAGTTGTATCCCTTTCCCATTATGTTAGATATACAGAATATAGAACAGAAATAACACTCCTGTTTTCACAGTCTTGACAAACCAAAATGTTGGTAATAGTGCTCATGGTATTTTTAGGGATGGGAAACCAAACTGAAATAGCTTAGAGACTCACAGTATGAAGCCAAAAGCGATGTATAAACACAACTAGAGAGAGAGGGAGGAAAAAACCCTGAATACTAAAAAAGTAAGGAAGTGCCATTTGGTCTTACAAGGTTCTCCCATACCAGCCACTACTAATGAAAAGGTGTCATCTTTCAGTCACTTAAATCTCTACCAAAACTTATTGTAACATCAGACACTGCTTTGTACCTCATCACAAGGTTGCAGAAGACAAGTTTGGGGCTAATTAAATGAAACTTAATTAACATAAAGGAAAAAAATCAGAAGACTAGAAAAGAAAGAGGGAGAAACAAATGCACAAAAGGGGCAAAATGAGTGAAGTCTTTGGTATTTTGAAAAATGGTTGGGACTAGCTCAGTCAGTAAAGATGGTAAAATCACCTCAGTCCTTGCTACCTAGGCTTAGTCTGAGAACTTTGGGATTTCAAATATCATGATTGAACCCTGAAGTGTGGTGACCCACACTGGTGTTTGCTTTCAAGGTAAAAGCTGCACTCTTTTTACCCAATCAACAAATTCCAAAGGAGATGAAGAGAGGGGAAGCCCTCCTCTTCTACCATTCAGGCTTAATTTCAAAACACTGGGTCCACTGCAATAATTTTCCTGTCAAACACTCCTATTATCCATCAGATATAATCTCAATATGTTCTTTAAACCTGCAGGAATTTTTCACTGAATTAATTCTATTTTTATCTTTTTCCTGACGTTTACAAATAATTTTATATAACAAACCGAGTGTTGCCATCTGTTACCTTAAACTACTTTTAGGTCTCTATACAACACATCCTGCAGATGTAGCCTACTTTTTTTGCTAGTGTATATGGTACTTCATGGTTGACAGTGTTAAATATGTTGGACTGTAACTAAAGAAACAATTGGGATTGCTTTGTAACAGCAAATGCTCCACGTGTACTGTGCCATCAATCACTGTCATCTGCAGCTGTCATTATGGATGGTATTTTGCCTTCCTGAGCATTGGTAACTGGAATGAACAATGCTGGCATCCACATAGAGAAGTGCAAATTTTAGCCTTGAGTAAGCTGTGCCAGACTAAGAGTGCCACAGTAGAGGGGCCTTGGGAAGCAGCCCTGTGCACAGCTCAGCTCCAGCACTTCAGTCTCTGATGGGTGTTGACAATGGGTCGTGCTGCTCCACAGCTGCCTGCAACCCCTCCTGCCACTCCACTCAGTAGGGGGCTGTGGGGGTACCACAAAGACCTCAGAATTACCATAAAGGATTTTCTGGGCAAGTGCCAAGTCCATCCTTGGCATGAGCTGACCACAGCCATCTGGGCAGCATTACACGTGATCATCACAACCAGCTGAGCCACCTGCATTAAGGATTTCTGACACCAAAGTCCTCATGGCACCTAAACTGTGCACACACCATCTCCAGATTCAGCTTCAGCTAGCTGCAGCTCATGTGGTGGCTGCTGGAGGTTGTCAGGAGCCATAAGATATCCTAAAAACTCGACCATCATGCTGCTACAACAGCAGGGCCATAGGTAGTACAAGACTGGCAAAGGGAGGGGAGAACTTATTGCATAAATATTTAAGCAGCTTTGCTCCCACAGACTTGGCACTGATAATTTTGTGCCTTGATTACCATCACCAGTATTTATCTACTTTCTTTAAGTTCTGCACTTGTGTTATTAGACCATTTTTACTTTTCAACTGTTAAAAAGGATTGGTAAACTTAAGCACTTGCTTCCTCTGCCACCCTTCGCCATTTTCTTTTCTACTCTAGCCTATAACCATGTACTAATGTAGCAAAGGCAGCAGCTGGGTACAGGATGCATGACAGATCCTGTATGACATCAGGGACTAACATGATCAGAAAGCAATCTTTCAGGTGCTGGAAAGAAGAAAGACATTCATGAGGCTGGGGAGTAGCGGAAAAGTCAGTCACAAGAGAGGGAAGAAACCCGAGAGACCTGGAAAATACTGGCCTCTTAGCTGGAAGACTGGCACACCTATAAACACTTAATGTGTATATCACTGCTAGCTCTCACTTGATACCAGCTCAGACTCACCTTCCTCTAGGCATTCTAGCCAAACCTACATGAGATTACACAAGAGTAACCTACTGCATCCTTGCTGACAGAAGCATTTTTGAGTCCATATGCAGGTTTTGCAGCATGAAAGGCCACCATGACACTGATGGCACCAGCAATGGGCCTAGCTCATATGATTACTATTTCAACACTATACTGTATCTCTAGGCTGCCAAATTTCAGCACAATTGAAATCACTGCATAAATCAGACAGGATTACGAGACACAGAGCAGCAGAAGACAAATCTGGACTGTGACAAAGCATGTGTGCATCCTCATGGCACTTATAATTATCACCTTGGGAAAGAAGACCTCAGAAAGCACAGATACCTGACATTCAGTACAGCCCACTGTCTGTGTAGATACTGGCTCCTAATGAAGTAAGCAGGTGGGTAAGAGAAGGTAAGGAAGTGATTTATTTTCTACTTAGCCTGAGAACTGTAGAGAAAACATAATGCAGTAGATTTTTGCATCATGATCCCAGTAGCAGATCAGGTATCAGATTTATCCATTCTAAAGTAATTATCCACTCCACCAGCTGACCAGAACTGGGTGCAGCAAGGCTCACAGAATCATAGGATATCCCGAGGTGGAAGGAGCCTATTAGGATCACTGAACCCAATTCCTGGGCCTGCACAGGACACCCCAAGAATCACACCATGTGCCTGAGGGCCTTGTCCAAATGCTTCTTGAGCTCTGTCAGGCTGGTGCTGAGATCACTTTCCTGTGGAGCCTGGTCCAGTGCCCAACCATCCTCAGGGTGAAGAACCTTTAATTGATCCCCAACCTAAATCTCCACACAATGTACAAAACCACAATGCATGCCGGGTATCATTTTTCTCGACAAGACTGCTACAGCTTTCACTTATACCTACCTAAGGAAAAAAGGCACCACTTAATATTTCAAATACTGAAACGTAATTCACTATCATGAGCAAAGCTTGTAGTAATTAAAACTTAGTACTTTAAGGTTTATTTTAATCTTGCACAAGCTTCATTCTGGAAACTTAATTGGACCAACCTCCCCTTTAAGAACATGGTGCAGAAACTCTGGGGGTGAACAAGAAAAGTTAGGTTTTAGACTGAAAACTAAGCTTCAGCCTGTAACACAACACCTCAGCAAAAACCATACATACACAAACCACACTGATTTTTACCAGATAAACTAGAAACCAGATTAAAAAAAAAAAAAAGGTAGATTTCAAAGCAGCTGAAAATCTGTTGCCATTTTTTTTTAACTTTCCTTCACACCTCCTATTTCTCTTTGCAGGTGGCACACAACAGATGCTCTTGCCTTTCTGGTCAAAAGCCTTGGCACCACAGTAATGTTCTTTCTAGGAACATACACCTCAGGTAATACAAGGTCACTGGGATTTCACTTGGAGAGTTCCTCCCAATGTGGTACTTCAAAAGTTAACAGCAAAACTATCCCCTCTTCTCTTCCAATACACACCAACCTCCACAGAGAAGACAGGATAAACAGGACCTTGTCTCATTCAATGCCAGCATTTTCATACCAATTCCTTCTCGTTTTTGTGGAACAAGGCTGATTAATTTTAAGACAAAATCCTCTCTTCTTGCAAAGGGTGAATTGGGTGGTAAAGCATCCTTCAGAATGGGATGAGGCATACTCCAAATTCTCCTCATGTGAAAGGAGGAATTTGGCTATATCACACTAATTTAACAAGATGTTTAAATCTATTTTCTGTGAAGACAGACGTACATAATTTTCTTTTAAAACATCAAACTTCATTCAAGTGGCTGAAAAGAGTTGAAGTTACTGTGGAGAAGGTAGAAAATAGGGATAAAGTTATCAGTGATCAGGAAGGGAACTGATAACCAGGTATCATGGATGCTATTTTCTTAGCTGGCCTAGAATAAGAGACTTCCAGCATTTATTGAAGAATATGCAAGACTAGATTTCTTTTCCTTGTATGTACTGATACATTGGCATCAGTAAGTTCTGGATGTAGCTAATCTCATGCATCAACACAGTTCTTTGTTGTAGCCACTGCAATCCTTCACCAGAAGCCTGAAGCAGGCAGGCAAACTTCAAATGCTATAACCTGAGAAAATACAGGCAGTTTTGCTTGGGTTGCAGAGACAAGCAGGCTAGACAAACTTGCAAAGCAAGAGCAAGAACTTTAGGTACAAAGAAAACAGAATAACAGCAGAAATAACCAGACTTGGTAAGAGAAACTAAGCCCAAGTAAGAGAACCTTTTCTGCTAGTGAAGTCTTGGACAAGGAAAAGAAAGAGAAGCTCATCTTCTGGCTTGCTTCTCACAGCAAACATGGCAGCTTTCACTGTGATGTAGCCCCTTCCTTGTCCAAGGAAACACTCCTGCCCCCTTCCATTAAATGCAAGCCTTTCACTTCAGGGATTCCAGTAGATCCCCAGTGCAGGTAACTTTTGCTGTTTCTCCTCATGTCTAACACCTTCAGTGGTAGGACACGTTCATTTAGACAGACGTTCACAAAACCTATACAATAATGTAGCTAGAGGCTAAAAGACTTCTCAGATGAAAAGGCTGACTACTTTCTTAAAAATAAATGTACACATTTGTAAAAATAGACCCAAAATGTATCAGAAAACTAATATTCAAGACATTCTAGACAAATGTAATACAGATGTAAGACCAGATTCCCATACATTCACATGTATGTATATACATATATATGTATGTATGTGTGTGTATAACAGATATAAAACCTCCTCCAGAAGCAATCTTCTAGAACTAATTTCTCTGATTTCACTGAGTAACACTTAGGCACAGGATAGTGGAAGATGCACATAAACTATTTAAACACAAAGAATGTGGTCCACTTTCATTTGTGATTACTAGAGTAAACATTTCCTTACGTTAATTTAGTACTCATTCTTATGGAGAAGTATCAAATGAAAAGCCACATATAATTTATCTAATGCACTGAAGCATTTTAAGTAAGTACTTAGGTATTTAGAGGTGTAATTCTCTAGAAACTGGCATTTCCTCTTACTGTCTCAAGCTGTTGCCCAGTATAAAGCAGGAGATCTCAGTCATTATTATGTGCACGGTCCAGGACCTAATAAAGTAAAAGGCCCAAGCCAGCCCCCAGTGAAGTCAAGTTCTCAAATATCAATTTTGCCAGCATGGGAACACAGCACTCTCCTTGGTGACAGAGAGGGCAACTGCACCCTGCAGGGAAGCAACTATCTTGGATCTAAGATTTTAGGTTGATGCATGCCAGTATCTTTAGAAGCAGAATTGACAGACAGTAGCTGGAGGGGTGAGCAGCTGGTGGCTGCTCTTCAAAAATAGGTAAGACAATAGCACAAAAAGACATCAAACCAGGGAATAAGAGCATCCAAAGCTTAATCGACTATGCCATGAATCTCTGCATTTTTATTATCCACGAGTCAAAAGAAGTGCTCAGAAAAGCTACAGACGAACATTTCTTGCAGTACTTTCTCACCCATCACAGCAAACAATACACAATAGGGACACTATAAACTAAATAACTTTGCAGAGAAATTCCATCAAGTCAGCTATGTGCCTGTTTTAATGTTTCTATAAAAAATTCATACAAAAAGTTTGACTGAGTGAAATCTCTGAAGAATAAAGGGGGAAAAGTCTCAGAAAGAGACGATGCCACGACAATAATGTGCCAGCAGTACTGCTTTTTAATTGGCATGATGGAATTTTTCTCTCCAAACTAATTAATCAAATCACAATAAAGAATTACTAAATTTACAAGATACAAGCTACTCCTGCCATTTCAGGTTTTCACAGTATTTTTAGAGCCTTGACTTTTACAACATCTCTAAGGTAAGGCTCTCCATTCCACCAAGAATTAATCTTTTTGCCTCAAAGCTTTATGTTGCAACCTTAATCATACAAGTACATTAGGGAAGGCAGACAGTTAAACAGTGACTAAGACTAGGACAAAACTAAGGATGAAATCTGACTGGATTAACTTCTGTATTTTGAATGCTACATCGAGTAGTGTTCTGAACCAAGAAATGTACGGATAGCCCTCAAGCAAAGCTAAGCATCTTGTATGCAACTCCTCAAAGAAACAATTCACACGTACTTACCTAAAACCTACTGAGTAATACACAACCAAGACCCATGTGGACATGGGGACAAACCCCCTCATGCATTACAGAACATCTCAGTAGACCACTGCATGCATTCTTTCAGTAGTATTGTCTCATTTTAGTACAGGTTCTTAGCATTGTCCTTAAGCCATCCACGGTACAAAACCCTACCAGTTCAGGTGGCAAGTGAAGTTGAAGGGAGATACTCTACACAAGAGATAAAACAACCAAGCGCTTAATGGCAGCATGGTCAAGCATATTTTCTCTCATGGATTATTTCCCTCAAACCCAAAAATCTACAATGGGAGCCAAGATCCATCCTACCCAAGTTGCCTGAGCATAAGGCAAAGCAACAGGGAGGACAATTTCACACAACCCACCTACAGGCACTTAGATCAGCTGGAGCACCTTCACCTCCTTTACAATCAACATACTCAGTGAAAGGCCAATTCATATCAAATAACACTAAGGCTCTTGCCAGCATGGTTTGTATCAGGGATATTTCTCTGTCTCTTCCACTGAGGAGAAAGGGACTGGTGGATTAGCCAGTTTAAATAGGACGACTAAAGGTAGATGGGGAAAATACCACCCTAACTTCTAGATCAGACAAGCTCTGCTTAGTACGTGCTGTTTGTCAGGATGTGAAAAGCAGGCAGCTACAGAATCCTTTTTGATCCTTCAACTAAGCTAGGAAAAAAACCCAAGGGTGTTTTAAATTTGGAAACAGTCAACAGCTAGGGCTGCTATTTTACTTCAGAGAAAAGCTACTAGTAATAACACTTAAGTTACTAGTAACAACACTTAATGTGTTGGTTTATTAGTGAGCACAATAATAGCCAGCTTTTGAAAAGTTTAGTTCATTACAAAGGTTGAATTAGAGAATAATGCAGTGCACAGGGTCAAAATGAAGTATCATCAGATTAAACTTTTTCTCAGTGTTCCGCAAGACATTTTACATTCAGAGGTGCAAGAGCAACCTCTGCATGTCTTCTAAACACATAATGAGTTCAAACAATTCAAAAAGAGAGGCTGAATTAAATACCTGCAAGTTTCTTCTCAATATTATAATACATTACAACTATGAACCAGAAGCACTACTAAGGCATCGACTTAATTTCAAGTGTTTAGCTACAGCTTTAATTTTCACTATAAAGTTAACAGACTCATAGTTAGGTCTTACAAAAATTCTGACTGAAAAAGAAATTAATTTTTAAAAACATGAGACAGGCATATTTATGGTAAAAGTTTTAATATATAACAAGTTTTAGCCATTGTAATAAGCAATCAACACACTAAAATTTGTATCCAAAAGATACCCTTAGCCATCACTATAAATATACCAAAGATTTTCATTAATTCACAACAGCAAATTCATGACTTTGCTTTTCACAATAAGTTAAAATACATAGCAAAGAAATCTCAGAAGTTCACCTAAAATTGTGACCAAGCAGTACAATTGGTAAACTATACTGTAAAAAGACTCTCTTATCTATATTAAGTGGTAATTACATATTTTTGCTTTTGTTAGAGAAATACTCAAGATTTTTTACCATTCAGACATAAACTCTTAATAGCACGCATACAAGTTTTGCATATTCAGAACGCACAAAATACAAGTCTGTCACTGATCTCCATCTTCATAAAATAGAAAATCCACCTCTTTCAAGGACGCCAGGTGAATAATAAGGTCTAAGCACCAGAAGAAATGCAGGCACTTGCTCTTCAGCCCAAATTCAGGTACCCTCCGAGCAGCATGAAACTAGTGATTTTCGTCCAGCTCTGCGAAAGAAGGAGCATCCTACTGATGGGGTCGAACCCCACTACTTGTCTCGGTGGCCAAGCATAGATTCCTCCTGCAGAACTAGGAGGAGAAGAAATTGTTGCCACCTCAGCAGCATGCAATCCCAGGAATACAAAGGGGATTCCCATCGTCATTGTCTTCATCTGCAGCTGATCATCACCAGCACTAGCAAGGCAGTAGCTTGCGCAGTTATCTCCACAGCGGGCAATGTCACAACCCGACCAACAGCACAAACTACTACCTCAGCCAGGGCCCTGGTGCTCCCGACCCCTTCTCAAGGGGGAAACAAGCAGGCAGACAACACAGCAGTGACAAATGAAATTAGAGGGAAAACAGAAGAAAGATAAAAGGGTTCTGAAGTCTTTTGATGATCCTCGTCTCCTTTATCTGCTGCAGACATCAACCAGACTCCTCTCGCCTGACTGTGAAAAGCAAAGGGAAACCCCGCCCAGCTCCCTCCCCAGATTTGCCCTTTTCCTTGCATGACCTGAAACCGACGGGAAGAGCTTCATTTATCAGATACATTACAGACCCCAGCTGGTACAGTAAAGATCACGTTTAATTTCAAACAGCCACAGTTCCGCAAGCCTGTAACAGATGGGGCGGGGAGGGGAAGCAGGGAGGGAGGAAGAAAGGCGAGGAGCCGGGGGGGCAGAAGGGGGGTGAAAGAAACACAGTCGAAAGACAACACCCCCCCCCCTCCCCTTCCAGCCGCCCTCCTTTCCCCCCCGCGGAACGGCGGCGGCGGCACGGGACCTGCCCGCCGCCCCTCCCGGCAGCGCGGCCGCCCGCCGGCCCCGGGCAGCCCGCCGAGGAACGGGGTGCGGGGCG
>WBNQ01049589.1:0-14589 GCA_013401375.1 Spizella passerina | reverse complement strand
GGGACACGCAGCAGACCGGCAGGGAACGCCGCGGCACCGCGGAGCCCTCGCCCCCTCAGCGCCTCCTGTCTCCGGGGAGGCCGGAGAGGCGGCTAGCACGGGCAGCTGCTGGCATGAGTGCCAGCTGTGAAGGAGTTTATTGTCTGTTTCCTTTTGTTTATTCATATTGTTCTGTGCCCGGGGATGTGAGACCCTGCAGAGCTGCCTCCAGTTCTGAGCTGCTGGAGCGAGTGCAGAGAAGGCACCAGGATGATAACAGGGATGGCTCAAGAGCAGCTCTGCTGGGAGGAAAGGCTGGGAGAGTTGGCATTGTTCAGCCTGGAGAAGGGAAGGTTTCAGGGCCAACTAATTGCAGCCTTCCAGTACCTGAAGGGGGATGACAGGAAAGCTGGAGAGAGACTCTTTATGGTGGCCTGGAGAGACAGGACAAGGGGGATCGGTTTCAAACTGAAAGACAGTGGGTTGAGATTGGATATTAGCGAGAAATTGTTTTTGTGAGGGTGGTGAGGCTCTGGAACAGGTTTTCCAGAGAAGCTGTGTCTGTCCCATCCCTGGGAGTGTCCAGGGCCAGGCTGGATGGAGCTCTGAGCAGCCTGGTCCAGGGTTGGAAGGAAATGATTCTTAAGGTCCCTTCCAACCCAAACCATTCTGTGATTCTATGCAAACTCTCTTTGCTCCTAAAGCTGACTCTTTACAGGCACACTGTGCTGTCTGTTGACACTTCTTGACTCCTGTTGGGGTTCTTGGGAATTGCCTTCAGCTGCAGTTGTTCTGTGCTTAGGCAACTGATGTAGAAGGAAAAAAAGACTTTGCCCCAAAGTGACCCTTTTCACTCAGCGGTTCTGCTTCGCAGAAAGAGTTTAAAGGGAAGAACATTATCTGTGGTAAAGTGTGGTTTCTTATGTGAAATCACGTGGAGGTGACAGAGATTGGTTCGGCTTGGTGTCAATAGAGGTGGTGTTAAATTTGAGGAAGGAAGTGAAGCTTTCAGTCCTCAGTTACCTTATGTCTTGCAGTATTGAGAGGTTAAATATTTTTTCCTGTTTAACTTGGTAATAAGTAGGGAAGGGAACAAAAGAGCAGAGGTAAACAACTCTATACTGAGTAGAAGTTTCTTCAGAGTGGCTGCTGAAACTTGGAAGAGCCATTCCTGCTGTAAGGGAATCTCAGTGGAGGAGGGCAGTATAAGCAAAAACTGTGTAGATGCCTGATCTCTTTCCTGAGAGGACATTAATTTAATGTATTTCTTGCCTGGATATGTACTTTCAGTTTGTTCTATATTCAAGTTTTAGTGTAAAAGCACCACATAGGTTTCTAGAAGAGTGCTACAAATGGGAGACCATTGTAAGGACTGTTCTTGTCAAGTTTAGTTTCTGACTGTACCTAAATCCACATAAAACCAGTCACTCTGCTTGTATCCCAGTCACCAAGGGTTTGCTTTTTGCTTGAATGACACACAGTTGTCCTCTGCACAGAGGCAGAATGTTACAATGGTGCTGGAAAGCTTCCAAAGCTGCAACTGGTAATTAAAGTCACACCCTGTCATGAAAATATGCACCCTCCGGGCCTGCTTAAAATTCAGGCTGCAAAAACGACATCCAGTGTGATCATCTCTGTATTTGCAATTTTGTTAAAACCATATTTTGTTCTTTTCTGGTTGCCCTTTAGGAAGCTCTCGTGAAAAGGACGCAGTAGGATTTTGGCTTTTGTTTTGTTTTTTGTTTGAGGAGTGATATGAAAAAAGTATAAGAATGCATATTTAATTTCTGGTCTGATGCTGGTGTTTTGGTATCCTCAAAAGATGCTCTGATCCTGACAAGATTCACGTGCTGCAGATAAATACATCATTTTATTTAGCTGTGAAACACATGGTGGTGCTCAATCCTAATGTTACTAAATGCAAAGTGGTAATTTGACTAAAACCTTGTAATTACAATTCAAAGTCCAAACAGCACAATCTTTATACTGAGGAAGGTGTTTCATGGTGGGGCTCTCTGGGTTTGCAATGTGGTAAATTAGCAGGGCAAGGAGGAAAGAAGAGCAGTGGGAAAATTTGAAAGCAAATGCACGTTCCCTTTCACCTTGATGTGCACTGCTACATCCTGGGATGCTCCAGGGTGAAATAAAAGAAGTGGCTGCGTGTCAGATTGATGCCTGCTGGCTCCCTTCCCTGCCTCGTGTTCACATCACGCATTTCTGATCCTTTTGTGCAGGATGCTCCTGTGCATAAGTACTGAAGCCCAGGAGCTCGCTCCTAAATTGCTGTTCATGCTGCATATAAGAGAGCAAAATTCCCACTAGCAGCTCTGGGAGGTGATGGGTAAGAGTCCTTTGAAATAAATTGTCATTTAAAGCTGAACACTGTGGAAACCTCAAAAGGTTGCTTTGAGAATTAAGAGATTAGATCACATCTCTGTGATAAGAAGGTGTTGGAAAGCAAAGGGTGATGACATTGCAGGGCTGAGAGGTGCTAAATATTTGTTTATTCAGTGATTTTAATGGGGGAGAGTCAATGCAGATGTTAATGTGCTGCAAACTATGAAGGGGCCAACAGCACAGATTTCAAGATCTTAAAAGTTTTATTTTCTTTTTGGTTCAGAAAACTCACTTGAATATGCACCAGCCTTTCTATGCCACTTCTAAACTGTACCCATGTTTGGAAAAAATTTAAAGCAGAGCCCATATTCTCCACTAAGAATAGAATAATCCTCAAAATACATTTTGGTACCAATGTATTTTATTCTTAGTCTGTTTTATGCTTTTTGCTTTTCCCCTAATCCCTCTTTTCATGATATCCTATGATACCTTATTGCTTTTTCCCAGTGCCCTTTCCCTGGTTTATAATTTGTTCTGAGCAAGTGATAAAGGCAGTGATGTCTGAGAATGTCAAACTCTGCAAGTCTGATGCCATCCAGGTGTTTGCAGCCTCCTGCCCTGGTGATCAGCAGTGCCTGCAGCAGAGCAGGCAGGGGCTGTGCTGGGCACTGCCATCCCCGTGCCCCAGAAATGCAGCATTTGAGGGCTCCCTGTGATTCTGAGTCACTGCCACTCCGGGCACAACTCCGAGCCCCGCATTGCCAGAGTTCAGGGATGCTTCAGGAGCTGCCAGCTCAACTGGGGACTCAGAAATGTCTCCAGTTTGAAGTGAAGCACATTTTCAGGTTATTAGTAATACAGTCTCTGTCTCAGCTGCTTTGTCAGTAAAGGGGAAGTTAGAATATTATTTATGTAGTTTCCTTACAGGAGGTTTTTCAGGATTATTTAGTGAATGCTGGCACTGCAAGATGATATAAATACCAGAGGCTTGTTCTCTTGCACCATATGATTTTCCACCTCCTGAATGCAACTGTTATTCTTCTGCCACTATTCAGCCCAATGATTTTTATTTTATTTACTTCGATTCTTTGTATTCTAGATTATGCCCCACTGGCAAGGCATCTTGGGAAAGAACTGTGATGCTTTTGTTCACTGGACAAAACCTGATTCATCCCTTTCCTTACATCACCACACAGCTCTCCAGCTTCCCCACACAGAGATTGCTCTGGCTTTCCTTTAGGTATGTTGAAAATCACAGCAGCTGTTGATGTGTTTGGAGTCAGCACTGTCCAGCGTTATGAGAGGGGTAAAGATACATTTGATCAAAGGAGAGATTGAATTATAGTGATACTGCAGGAATGGCTTCCTGAAAGGAGTAAAAACAAATAGCAAATTGAGAAACCAGCTGAATTCTGCTCTGAAAAGCAGCAGGAATGAGAAGGAAAATTAGGAGATGATGAGAAGCTAAGTGATGGTGAGAAATTTAGGATATATAGTCACAGATAGTGAAAACCAGGAATTTTTGAGATGAGATTCTAGAGTGAGAGTAGTTAAATCAGAGATAGATGCACTGACTCTGTTGCCATTGCCCAGTAATGCTCCCAAGTTCTCTTTCTGGATATGGGTTTCTGCAGGAATTAAACTTTAATTAAAGCATATTTGTTCCTTTGTTTAGTGAATGGCATAAAATTGCAAGAAGGGAACACAAAGGCTTTGGGGACTGGCTGCCACCAGTATTATACATGAGGTACCAAATTAGCTTTCACAGGCAATCTTAATTTTTGCATTGGTTAACTTTTTGTCCAATAACCTACTCATTAAGACATTCCTTTGCTTTTGCATATGTATGTATGAATATTTTTTGAAACAATGGTTTATAAAAAGCTTCAAATGAAACTGCCCGTGTTATTGTCCACCTTATGCATGCAGTGTCCTTCCACGTCAGCATATTTTGCTGCTCTTTGAGAATTCTTATGAGGGATTTTCTTTGTAAGCAGTTTGGGGTGCTGGCATGTGTCCATCTGCATGGACAAATTAAGCTTCCACATTTTCTGAACTCTGAGAAAGTCTTTTCAAAGTTTTAATGAGATGTCACCATAGCGGTGCCCTTCAGTCCTCAGTTGCTGATCACTGAAATTGTGGAATCCAAAGGCCTTTGTTGATAATGAGAGATGAATAATCATTGAGTTCAGAATTCTCAGCCACGCAGTGTCAGATGCAGGAGAAGCTTTCAGAATTCTGGAGAAATGAAGCAGAAAGTTGAGGTGCTTTTAAAAAGCCATGCCTGACAAGACAGTAGTAATGCCACATACCTGATCTGCTCATTAGAAAACCTTTGCTTTTGTGAAGTAACACATTTCCAGAATTAAATGCTGAGAGAGGACAGAATTAAATAAATGCGGGGTTCATCTCCCATTGCTTGCTTGCAAACTGAAGTGGGAACTCTACAATACTTTCATTATATAATTACTTCTAAAATAACAATAGATATTTCCACTCCAACTCCTATAAATACCTGTTGTTTTCTGCAGCTGTGAACATGTATTTGCCTCTCTCTGCTGCTTGCTGTCTCCTCTCCCAGCAGCACTGCAGAGGTAGGACTTAGAGATCACCCCAACCTCAGTCAGCACTGAACCAAGCCCACAAAGAATAGACAAGAAGTGACTCATGATTTTTTTCTCCCATGTATGGCGTGAGTAGACAAGCAGCCCCTAGAAATGGAGCTGAAATTCTTATGCCTTATATGACAGCTGGTTTATATTCCCTGTGATAAGAGTGGGGTACTGGCAAGTGTGGAGCAGGATGCAGTTGTGAGTGGGCTGAGCCAGAAGAATGGGGTGGCTGGAGCCTGGTGAAGCTTTTCCCATGTTCTCTGCAGAAATCCAGGGTTTGGAGCAGTGTTTACCCCAGGTACAAGAAAAGGATTAGGTGACAGTGGCATGATTAATAAACAGATCTGTAAAACAAGAGCTGCAGTCACTGGGGACACTGAGCAGGTCAGAGAAGCCCTGAGCAGGAGGGGCTCAGTGAACCTCCCAAGCCTGACCAGAGCACAGAGTGCTTATGAGTAATAACCACACGTGGGTGTCCTTTGTTTGGCTGGGTCTGCAGCTTTGTTCTTTATCAATTTGATTCAGGAACCTTTGCAAAAACCGATAGATTTGAAAGAAATATATTGCAATACAAAGCCTGCTGTTTTTACTTAAATTGTATTAAAATCTGAAGCTTGTGAAAAATGGTACTGAGCTGTTCCATGATACCTGCAGAGGTTTGAGAGACTCCTGTCAGTTGTGCCATGAGATCTCCTGCCTGCTGCATTCTGGAGTGACTGGAGTTGAGGAGAAGACTGGCCCAGGGTGAACACCAAATGCACCATCTGAGGATTGTTCAAACTACCCTTCTCCTGGAGTTTAGAAAACCTTTAAGTACTCAGACAAAGTAATTTTGCAAAGCACAATGCAGACAGACACCCAAACCTTTATTTTAATATCTCTGCTTCACAGAGTTAAAGATGCTGTTTGAGGTATTGTTAATACCTACGTCTGTGAATGCTCCAGTTCATTAGAGATGGAAGGAAAAAAGCAATTATTAAGTTGGCCAGCCCAACCCTTGTGAACTACAGGATTTTCCAGTTCAGTGTATTCCCTCATTCCTCACCACAGCAAAGTGTTTTTTTTTTTTTTCATGTTCCAGACAATGTGGCTTTGTATTTTTTTTTTAACACTAAGGTAAAAAACATTACTCCTTTTGTGTCATAATTTTTTCCGTAGCATTTAAGAATGTGTTCTAGGGCTTGGCCATGCAACCATGACAGGATGAGTAAATATTGGTGAGACTATCTGTGAGGTGAAAAGTATGAAACTATAGTGTGCTGGGCTGCTGGGTCGGGTCTCCAGCTGAAAAATGCCAGTGCAATAATACAGCAAATCTGGTGCTTTTCTGGTTGGACTCACAATGAAGGTGACTGGAGGCTCTGCAGTCCAACACTGGAAAAAACAGAGTCAACCTTAGTTTTTAAAAGTAATACAGCACTTTGTGTTCCACAAAGCCACTAAGGAGTATTATTAAAATAGCAGGGCTGCCTTTTAAACATCTGCTCAGACACCACCTGAAATTTTGCTGACCGACTTTTCTGAGTCATTTCCCAGATTCGCAGCTGCCCTGGCGAGTCCGCACGTCCCGAGAGGACCCAAACCCCTGCGCTCCCATCGGAATTTAAACCCCAGCCTCTGCCTTTCAGGGGTGTGGGCGGGCGAGAGGGTCCCGGCTTTATGGACAGAACCCATTTAGGGCGGGGAGCGCTCTTCATCCCAAATCCCGGCTCTTTTCCCCCAAAACGCGGGTCCGCTCCCTCCGCCCCCGCCCCGAACCTGCCCGGGGGGAGCGCAGGAGCCGCTCCGCGGGCGGGGCGTGCGCATGCGCGGAGAGGGGCGGCGCGCGCGCGCAGGCAGCGGGGCCATGGCCGCCCGTCCGCGGGGCCGCGGGGAGTCGGCGGCGCCCTGAGGCGGCGCGGCGCGGCCATGGTGCCTCGAGGAGCCGCTCTGCCGCCGGGCACCGAACCGCCGCCGCCGCCGTCGGTGTGAGAAGCGCGGAGCCACCGCCGCGCCACCGGGGAGCGAGAGGAGGAGGAAGAAGAGGAGGAGGAGGCGGCGGCGACCCCGCGGGTTCAGGTGATTCCCGCACGCGCCGCCTCAGGCACGCGCGGAGGAAGGGCGCCCCCCGCCCGCCACTGCCGCGCCCCCTCCGCGCCCCCGCTTCTCCCGCGCGTGTCCGCGCCGGTGCCGGGGCTCCCTCCCAGGCCTTCCCTGCACGCAGCCCCCCTCCCGCTCCTCTCCGCCCTCCGCCCCCCTTCCCCTCCCCGCTCCCCTCCTCCGCCGGCGCCGGGAGCCGCCGGGGTTACTGGAGTTCAGCGGGGCCGGGCAGGATGCGCGGGGCTGCCCGCGGCGCCGGCGGTGAGCGCGGGAGTTGCGCCGGGCGGGGAGTGAGTGTCCTGTCGGGGAGAGGGGCAAGGGGGCCGCGGTTCGCATCCCCGTGCTGGAGCCGGGGGTGAGTGCGGGCTCCCGCAGCCCTGACACAGCTTGGGCGGAGGGCTGCGGTGCTGCCCGCTCTGCTTGGGCTCGGGCTGTGCCCTCGCTGGGGCCGGGCCGTGCCCGCCGCCGGCTGAGCATCCCCCGGGCCGGCTGAGACACGGAGCGGAGCCGGGCACCTCTCCTGGAGACGGGCCCTGGAGCATATGGTCATGCTTATGTAAGGAGCAGCCTGCCCGTGGCGTGGAGAACAGGGCTCTTTGCATCTTCCCTACTTATGTCAGTCAGTTTTATGAGACCTTCTCATAAAAAATAAGGTTTGTGATGAGAATTTTCATTTTTCTTCTGTGCTCGGGAGTAGTTCTGTGTACCAAGAATACTTGTGACAGATGGAGCTCTTAGAGGGATGCTTACCTTCTGGTTGTGCTGCCTTTTTGGGGGTGTGTGTGGGACCCGGTGCATAAATAATGTAATTGGGGGAATAAAGTGGAAAAAAAAGTTAATTTTTTTTTGTGTGTGATGCCGCAAGTATCAGCAAATGAAGGAGAATGTTAGAAGCTATGGGTGAAATATACCAAAGAAAAGTGAGGTTTGTGTAATATGACTCATAAATATTAGCCATTTGTGATCTCATTCAGAATACTTTTCTTTTGAAATCTGTAGGTGTTGCGGTATTCATTTCTTATGCAGCTTTTAGTACACGAGTTTCTGTTAACTTGTGTTTCAGACTTGGATACTTTCACATATATTTCAGTTAGGGTTTGTCTGTGCTTGTAGTGTGTCTGTAGAGATAAAACTTGGGAGGAGAAGGAGGAAATAATTCTTTTTGTGGGGTTAATGAAGATAGATTCAAAAATGGAAAAAATACTTTGGTTAGGTGGGCGCTCTAAGCTATTGCACCCCATGACTTCGGTTTTTTGTAAGCTTGGCTTTTTTTTGCTGGTTATCTTAGATGGGAGGGGGGCTGTGCATGAGAAACTGTATCTTTTTTTGTTTCTGGTTAGCTTTAGTAACTAGTAATCAGCTCTGGTTTTCGAGTCATAATATCATTCAAGTGTTTAATTAATTGCTGAACTCATTAGCCTTAGGAAATGGTTGTCTTTGCGACCACCATTACACAGAAGGTTCATCAGCAATCTTACAGAGCAATATAAAACTGCTGCTCATCCAGAACAAGAATTCGCTTTGTTTACATCAGCCTTGAGGAGCTGCTGATGTTAGAGCCGCTTGATTCTGACCGAGACATGAACTGAGCCGGTTCTTTGGAAGAAAAGCTGGGGAATTCCTTCCTTTTCGAGAGAGGATGGGCAGAGATCGTATCTCGGTCCAGTTCGGCAGCTGGAGCCCTTGGTGCAGAGGCAGAAAGGAGCATCATGCCCGTGAGCCCTGAGCCATGGGTGTGTCCTGGAAAACTCCGTGAGCTGCTTGGTGGTTGCTGTTGGGCTCACACAAACCTTCTCCGAGCTGTTTGCTAAACTTGGGTCGGTTTCCTCCTCTTCAAACAGTGCAGATGGCTCCTCTTCCCCTCCTCGGGAGCCCATGTGGTGATTTACTCTTCCGAATCCATTTTTAGCTCAAATACACCTGGCAGTGTTTGCTGTGGTTAGAGTGGACAGTTCACCATGGCTTTGCTTTTAAAGCGTGTATTCAAGGCCAGTCCTTCATTGTGATTCAGGCACCTGTACCTGTTTCCCTGCCCTTCCAGCTTCTCTCATTTCAGAGGCCCTGCTGCTCTGTAATTAGCAGCATTCTTGGGAGGAGCACTCACAAGTGGGTACTTCATCTTGAGGAGCTTTTCTGGAAGAATTCTTTGGTTGCGTATCTTGAGTTGGAGCATGTTTTAAAGGGAACTTTGCTGGGTATTTCCACTGTGTGTTTGATATTTCTGTCAGGCGAGTCTGGTGCTGCAGGAAGCTGAGCTGCCTGTTTCACACAGGCCTTGAAGCTTTATTTACATGATTCCGAAAACAGATAAGGCAGCAGCAGCAATGGAAACTTTATCAGTGCTGACCTAGAGAAATCTTGAAAGTCTTATTTTCTATTTTAACTTCTTCCCAGTCTGGTAGCTAGTTATTGTCATTGCAGGTTCTAAACATAGGCTGTGTCTGAAATGGCTAAAAACTGCCTGAGCAACTGTGGAGGATGAAATATATTTCATCCCATCGTGTGGCTTCATCCTGGTAACACGTTTGGGTTGCAGGGTTTTTGTGAGCTTTGCCTGTGGCTGGTGTTCCTGGGGTCCTGCTCTCTGGGGTGGGATGTCACTGCATCATCTCGGGCTCTCATTAATGCTCCCTGTGCAGCTCCTCTGGGTATTCTCTCCTCTGCAGAGGCGCTTTGGGATTGCTGCCCAGATTTTCTCAGAATGTGCTGATACAAATGTGGTTAGGCAGGCTTGTAGGTGTGGGCTTGCAAACACGGGCTGTGATGGCAAAAAAACTGCTGAATAACTGGTTAATAAACCAAACCTTGAACTGGTGAGAAACCGGGGAGCCAGAGAGGACCTTGGAGCAGTTTGGTTTGTTGAGTCAACCTAGACTTTCTTCTGAAGATTTTAATTAAAGATATTATTAATTATATTTTAATTTTAATGAATTAGCTTGCTGTCTTTCAGGTGCCCAGCTAAGCTGTGATCTCAAAACCACGCAGCCCCTCTTAGTGTGTCTGGATTTGAACTGATCATGTGCAGGCAGGGTGTGGATCCCAGAGGAATGCACAGAAGGAAGGATTTTGCTGCATACCTGGTGGATTTGTTAACCTTTGTTAACACGTGTTAGTCCCTGAGTTCAGTTCCTTTGTCTTACCTGCTCATTATGAAAAATAAAAGCCACAGGATGTTTTACAGGCTACCAATAAATAATATAATGCACTTAGGGTATAATTGAGGGTGGGCTGAAACTGTTAATAGTGTATAAATGTACTTGAGAAATAAATCTTTAAGGAAAGCTTAATCTTCACAGCTCTGTGATATGTATCTTCATTTCGTAGATTGGTTTTCTTTCCCCTCATATAAAATATGCTAGAATTAATGAAAGTTGGAAATGTAGATTATTTTTTTATTCTTTGCAATTAACCTTCTGTAGTTGCTTTTGTCCATTTTTAATATGCCTGTAATGTGAATTCATGTTCACTGAAGTCCCTGTGAACAGAGAAGAGTTTGACCTAATTTATTTTGCAGTAACATTTGCTTTTGCAAAACACGTGCTGTATTTGTTTGGAATGGTTAACCTTAGCTGTGCCTCAGTTCACAACTGAATGAGTCTTGGATGAGTAGGAATGTAGGAATTACTCTGTTTTCTAGGTAGAAATACCAGTTCTTCAGGCACACCACTGCACCAGTTGTATAGCAATCCATATTGTTAGACCAGATGGGGGAAAAAAGGGGAAAAAATAAGGAGAAAGAAAATAAGGAGAAAAAAAATGTTGTTTGTTCCTGTTAACTGCTTACACAGCAAGATCAAGCTGTCTGTTTGCTGACTGACTCTCTAAACCTTTAAATGGAAAGCTGAATAGTCTCTGGTTATTATTTGGAATTCCTGAACACCTCCAGTCTCTAGGGTGAGCATTCCTGGGAGCAGTGACTGGGTGCCAGTGCCGGTGTTGCTGTGCACGTCTGCAGTGTTCCAGGGCTTTGTTCCTGCTCCTGGCATCTCGCTGGATCTGTCCTCCTCAGCAGAAACCTTTGATTGCTGTCCTTGTTAGCCACTTTCAATTGGATGGGAGCAAGGCAGCCTTTCCCTCTCCTTGGCACTGTCTGCGAGGGAGAGAGCCCTTCTGATGGATTGGTGACTCACCTACTCTCAGTTCTAGGTTTGTTTTTGTTTTTCTACACAATCACACAGGGAGATTCTTTTCTAAGTGCATATTTGATAAACCTTTTAGTCCTGTTCCTTCCCTTTGCTTCCCTTTGTTCTCTCCCTCCCAAACTGATGATGGAAGGATCTGAGTCTTTGAAGAATGGGGTTCTTCTGTAATTCAAATTCTTTTTGCTCCTCAGACCAGGACAGGTGTAAAGAAGGGAGTAGAACCCAGCTGATGGGTCTAATTTTAGTTGTTGGACTGTGACACTGAACTTTTCTACAGCTACAGATTGGAGTTGTATGTTTTGTATTTTGTTTGGGTTTATTTTTTAAATATTTTTTCCTTTTCAAAGCCTGTCTAGCCAAGTTTACCTCAAAGGAAAACAAAAGGTTTTCCTGGTGATATTTTTAGTTTCAGAATCTATTACTGAAAATTAATCTAACTAAACTACAGACCAGAATCCGCTTGTTAACGGATGTATCCAGAGTAACTAGAGTTTCATGGATGTGAGAAACAGAAGGTGAAATTCTCCCTTTTGGATTTTAGTCAATCTTGCCACGTATTTTAGGTTGTGATGCTGTAGCAGAATGAGCATTTTGTTCACAGATGTGAGGTGAATGTTGCAGGATCAAGTCTGGTTTTGAGGTTCTGATTTGACTGGGATTATTTTCTGTGGTGATTATTGGTGACAATAGGCTTGGAATAACTTACATTTGCAGGTATTCCAGTTTCTTTCTGTAACTATTTAGTAACTTTATGATTAATGCTTTCCCAAATGTACAAACTTTTCTCTGTTAATGTAATTTTGTACCTGTTTGGATAAATTAGTGTGGATTATTGCTGCCCTTTGTGCTGCTTAATCAGGGCATATTTTCTGCCTGTGATGTGATGGATTTATATTTATGTTGGTGCAGAAGCAACAGTTACACTGGTTTAAGTGGCAGAATTCACAGCTTCAGCTGAAATGGCAAAATTTTGTTGTGATAAAACTTCAGAAAAAAAAATTCTGTGAAAGGGAAAATGTGTGTTATCTTTGAGAGGGTATGTGCTGTGTGATCACACTCAAGATGGTCTGTTCTGCTGATGGAATGAGCTGGGACAACTTGGAGGAGTTTTTTCCCTTTTTCTTTTAATTGATTTCTGCCATTTCTACTGTTTTCTCTAAGGCTAACCAGGAATATGCTATTGACAAAATGGGTGTGCCAGGGGAGGGAGGGATTTTTGAAATATAATTGTTATAAAACAAAAGTGAACACTCCATGTTCCATGAACAATCAGTTATAAAGGGAATTTTTTAAAAGGTTGTTTTGGCCAAGTAGCACAGCTTAAGATCTGAAATCTGAAGTTCTTGGTCTTGGCTTTTGCTGGAATTGAGTTAATTTTCATAGNGGTGGTGAGCAACTGCACTGTGGCACTGGTTTCTCTTGGGTTTTATGCCTCTCTTTTTCTGGTTTTTTTTTTGTTTTTGTTATTATCTGCCATTCACCACAGTTACTATCATTATCACTATTCTGTCATTATTTTATTTAATAAAGTGTTCTTATTTCAACCAAAAGCTTTTACTTTTTTTTTCACTTCTTTCCATCCCACTGGGAGGAGTGATGGTGATCAAGTGGCTGTGTGATGCTAATTCCCAGCAGGAGTTAAACCATGGCAGTCTTCCTGAGATTGTTCCTTTTCTTACTCTAATTTGGAACAGGGAGATGTTTGAAATCATGGGAAAAAATGTTGAAACACAAACAAGTGGCTCCCCAGTCCATGTTTTGGCTTTGTACAACAAGTGACCTATTTCTTTTTTCCTAACGTCTGAACATCCAGCAACTCCTGTCATCATCATTTATCTAAAGGTTTTAGAGGTTTAATGTTGTGGTTGTTTTTTTGTTTGTTTTTACACCAATCAAAATAATGTATTGTGAGAGCTCTTTACAATATAATGAGCTTAGAGCAATGGACTTTGCTTGTCTCTATTTCGTTCTGTTAGAGCTTGGCAGCCATTACAACTGAGCCTTTATTTAACACATCCGCATTTCTAATGGAGTTAATTTTAAAGGGTTTCTTCTTAGTATTGGGGTTTTTTTGTCACTCAGGGACAGAAGATGCTGTGCAGTTGCAGTGGCTGCTGCTCAGCACTTCCGTTGTGACACGATGTGGTTTTCAAAGTTTGTGTTGCTTTTGTTTTAGCAAAATTTCAATTTGAGTTATTCTTTTAGATAATTTAAATGCTGCCCTTTTTCATTTGCTGTGTCTCAAGTATGTGTGCATGAGTTTGGGAGGCAGAATTTTTCAGCTTAATTTGGATGTGCTGATCCTCAAGTTAACTTTCAGTATTAAGTTGTCCATGTAATTCTCTTTCTGGAGTAATTAAGGAAAGTGAAAGCTCAAGTGAAAGTTCCCTTCTTGTCATGCATGTTTGGTTGTTGTTGATGACTGAAAAAGGTTTGACAGTTTTGAGAATGTAATTTGATGTCAAGCACTTGTTGTCACTTTACGTGGATATTTTTATGACAGATTGAAAACCTGTCTGTCCCTGCCCATCTCTATCCCTACATCCTGATCTACTTAGAAAAGGAACCTAGTAAAAAAATGGGGAGGCAGCCTAATTTCTGAGTTTTGATAAAATTTATGAACTTAACAAACCCATGGATTTTTGAGAATTCTGGGACATTTAAAATATTTTGATGTGAATTATTTAAACTCGCAATTTTTTGTAACTCCTTGTATACAACTTTGTAACTCCCAACTTCTGTTTGTACAATACCATCCCTTTAAACTCAGTCTTTTATTCACACAAAATGTTGAATGCTCTGATTCTGTACTAGCTGCTTGGGTGGTAGTTTTGTAAATAATCTAAATATTTGTAATCTTCTGGCTGACCTTTTAATTTGTGTTGGGCAGCTGTGTGAGATGCTGGTGTTGTGTGGGGTGCCCGATGTGGTTGGGAGGCACTTCCTGCATGAGGGGAAGGATGTGCTCCCCTTGGGGTTTGTAGAGCTGTTGCAAGAGCTCTGTAAAAAGTGCCAGCATTTACATAACCTGAAAAATCACACTGTGGGCTAGACAATGGCAGGCAACAGCCCTGCAACCTGTGGTTTATTGAGCCACATCTCAGTTTTGATCTGTCCTGACTTCTTGAGCTGAATTAATTTTATGTCATCATGGCTTGAGAGGTGTGACATGAACAGTTTGCAGTGTCATCTAGGCCATGGTAACACAAATAAAACCTCACACGAGGCTTGTGTGTAAGTGAGAGGTCTTGGGTTTTTTTTGGTTATTTGGGCTGGGTTTTTTTTCTTAATGTATATTTGCATGGTTTCACTTCATGCTGAACTTCCGTGCTGGCTTGAGGTATAGAACTTGCACAGCTGCAAAAGCTTTTATAACTTACACAAGGACAATATGAATCAAGTCCTGTAAAACTTTATTTAAAAGTGTAGTTCAAGTGCAG
>WBNQ01049583.1:3576-25963 GCA_013401375.1 Spizella passerina | reverse complement strand
TCCTGCAAGATGTTTCCAGGGATTGTGATTACCTTTAGTCCTATACTTTTGTTCCAGAAGCTTTACAGGCAGTGAGGGCTGCAAGCTGTAGCTGGCACAGACCATGACAGGTCAATGGTTAGGGATCAGAGTGCAACAAGGGGCACTCTGTGGATGTGGAAGTGGGTGTTTCTTGGCATATTTACAGATACCACTCTCAGGTGTGGCCCCTCTCATCAGAGATGGATGCTGTCTGAGGAGGCAATTCAGGAAGGAAGCCTGAGAGCATGTGGGTGTGATCCTCCCCCAGGGAAAAATGGGAATTGTTTATTTCAGCAGCAGGAAAAGAGTTGGCTCTAGGCATTTATTTCCAACAAATAGATTATTCACTAAACACACGATTTTTGTTGGCCTGAAAATACGCTTGAATCAAAACCACATCTGTAGAGCTGTTTAAGCTGGGGCTTTCAGTGGGTTTTTTTACTGTCCTCAGAAATAGGTATTGAAATGAAATTTCCTTTCGAGAAGGGAAACAAAATCTTGCGATTTCAATGGGGATAAAATGGGCAAGCTTTGGTCCATGTCCCTGCACTTGATGGCATGCCATGCCTTTAGATGGCTTTCACTTTTAAAGTATTTGACTATTCACTTTTTAAAATGAGAACCAACCAGGTATCTTCTGTAATAAGTGCCTTTCTTTCTGTGCACATTCCAAGCTAAGGATAATAAGGCTCTTCACTATGGTGAAGATTTTTTCTTTTATTTTTTTTTAAGTATCCCTGCCATGTTCCTGATATGTTCCCCTCCAAACTGTGTCTTCCTCCTCTTCCACCTTGACTTTTTCCCCTGCTTTTGCAACAGCTGTGAGCTTAGTTTTGGCCTGTTTTGTTCCTTTGCACTGCATCTGATATAATCCCAGTCCATTTTCTTGTAGTCTCTAAATTTCCCATTTTTTTTCCTTGAATTGCATTTCATTTGATGGTATCTTCTTTCCAGAGTGCTTATAAGTCCTTCTTTTCTGTTTTCAGAATTTTAATGGGGCTGAATTCTGTCAAGCTTAGGTCAATGTCCCTGCATTTGATGGCAAATGGCCTGCCTTTTGAGGGCTTTCTCTTTGGTGAAGATTTTTTTTTTTGTTTGTTTTTTGTTTTTTTTTTTTCAAATGTCCATGCCGTGTCCCTCATATCGTCTCCTGCAAGTTGTGTCTTCCTCCTTGACTTTTTCCCTGCTTTTGCAACATCTGTGAGCTTAGTTTTGGCATGTTTTGGTCCTTTGCACTGCATCTCATTTCCACCCAGACCATTTTCTTGTAGTCACTAAATCTCCCAATTTTATGGGTTTTTTTGGGATTTTTTCAATTGCATTTCATTTGATCCTATCTCCTTTCCAGAGTGTTTGTAAGCCTTTCTTTTCTTTTGGACAGGATTTCCTTTCCCCTTCCGGAAAGGAAGTAAAAGATATGTATAAATTTATTTCTTCAGGTCTAGGTGTTTGTGGATGGTGATGGCCTCCACAGTCACCAAATGATCTGAACATTCATCTAATCTGTGCAAATTCAGCTTCAGCTCCCTCCTCTGCTTGAGGAGATTTCAACATATCAATCCCTGTAACAGACTCCCCACCTCATAATGGACTCCACCACCATGTGCTAGGGCAGAGATTTCTAGAGTGCATACCACCCATAGTGCACAGGTGGCTTCAGATGGACAGGAGTAGAATCTTGTCTAAAAATACATCACCAGAGAAAGCATTTTCAGGATATGTACACTAAAAAATCCCTGGGAGCACCAAGGAGCAGGCAAATTTCTGTTCCTGCTGTGGTCTGGTCCAGAGAGGATGGCCCCAGAGCCTGTGGCTGCTGGGTGCACACCAGAAGAGGCAAGCCAGTGTAGTGCAGGCCTTGTGCTGGAGGCTGTTTAAGCTGTACAAAATGAAACTGTGACACTGGAACCAGCATGAGTGTTCCAGTCTGGTCTGGGAGCCAGGCACCATGCTGGGACAGCAGGTCTGGTCCCCTGTATGTGGGGGGAATGCGGAGAGATGGGAGATGAGGAGGAAGAGGATTTCTGGGGGGCTGAAATCATCAGTGGCCAAACTGAAAAAAAATTACGTCCTTAATCGCTGTATGAATTTATTTCCACTGAACCAGCCTTACCCAGACTCCATCATTTTTGTGCCCAGTTGTGCTGAGGCAGCAATCAAGTGACTGAGCTTGTGTAACAGTATTTTTCTGTAAGCTTTTAAGATCTGTGTCCTTTGGTTTTTGGCAGCTGGATTTTCTTGGCTCGATGTTAAGGTATTGTTAAGTGCTGCCTTACTGTTTCTTGCTTGTTTTTTGCTGACATAACTGGTCCTGGTGTCACCAGAGGGATGCAAGCATAAGTTCCCTCATTTTAAAAGAGGCAAAAAGTTTCAAGTGTAGTCTTTCGACCTTTAAAGCAAACTACAAAGACAGTCTGTTTCCTAAGGCTTTTTGGGAAGAATTGAGGGAATGAATGGGACAGGATACACTTTACTGCTTTGAATTACTAGCTGGCTAAGTTAATTTTATTTTTCTTGCATGAGCTCTGCTGTGTTGGACTTGTATTTTAAATAACTGGTAATGTGCCAAAAGCTATGGATAGCCATTGTCCTTTGTATTTTAATTGTACTAAATAAAATGAGAACAATGGGAGTGAAAAACACCCCTAGAGGTGGGTCATAAATAAGCATTATTTAGTTTCTAACAGACATGTTTTATTTTCCCAGTTATAATGGAAGACATAAAAAAGGCATTTAAACATGTCCTGAACAACTGAGAAACAAATAACCCTGGGTCCATTACTGTCTGAAACAAAGAATTTTTTATATTTTTCCTGAACAACTAATAAAAAATAAGTTTTACAGTTTAAATTATGTTTATTTTGTTAATAGAATAGACAAAATAACTAATGAGAAATTAACAGAACCTCCAATGGAAACTATTTATACGTGGCATCAGGTCAGTTGAACACAGAGTTATGCTTTAAGCCAGAGAAAAGCAAGAAAGATCATATTGTAATTGACAGTATCCAGAAAACAGGAAAAAAGCTCAGTAAGTTGTCAAAGGAGAACTACTCAGTTTTGAAATTTTACATTGAGCCAGAGAGCTTCTCATTATTGGCACAATGCAATGATTTTGGTAAAACAGCACCACCATTAATTTGCTTTATGCTCTGCATCTAAAGCCAAATAGGTGGTTGGGGTGGGTTTTAAGTGTTTTCTGGAGGAGAAAATACTGTCACTTCCACCTGTCAATACTGCCATGTTGCTGACAAATTTCGTCTGCTCCCCTCTGCCTATCTAGGCTCTCCCAGCAGCCTAAGCAGCCTAAATGCAGTACAGGATGCTCCATATCCCTTGTGTGTACTGCTGCTCACAGCCAACTTGTCCTGACCTCCGTAAAATCCCTGTCAAGTCTGACAACAGCCTGTGGTACTGGCATCTCATCCTGTGTTTGTTGTACTTCTTTCTGTCAGTAGTTTTTTATTCCCGAATCATCTACTTCACTGAATCCCATCCAAGCTGGTATGATTTCATGGAGGTTGGTTTTCCTGCATTGGCATGTTTCTTGGTTGCTTGATCATCTCTAGAGGAGGGTGTCTAAAAATCTATGTCTAGTACCTCTGAGGGAACACTTTGCACTTCCCTAGCTTTTCCTATAGCAAACTCTCACATTATTTGTGGGCTCAAAATATTTGTGAATAAAATACAAGGACAAACAACCTATTGTGTGGCAGGAAGTATGAAGTCTGCAGAAATGCCCTCAAGTTTTCTGTTGGTTCTTTTCATCAGGAGCACCTGTACATGGCTAAACAGCATATAAATCTTGTACTATTTGCATTTTACCCCCAAAGTCTTCTAATGAGTCTGTGTTTTATTTTTATAAACATTTTATAAGCTGCCTGGAGGTTTATATCTTCTGGCAGACATAATTTTTGGTTGAAATCATCTCACATTTCATTAAAAAGAAAAAAAAATCCCCATTGATATCCCAAGAATGAATTTTCATCTTTGTTACATGGCTCATCAAACAAATGGTTCCAATTCTTCAGCTTTAATACTAGACAGATGTTGTGTTAGACAGATATTATCACACTTTTTGGAATTCTACATGATAGAAGATATATTTTTGCAGGCTGTGCTGCACATCAGACAAAAACCTTATCCAAAAAAATACAAAATAACATTTGTGAAATCTTAGTATTTCAAAACCAGAGATGCTATTGCATGCTTTTGGCCAAAGTCAAATGAGAAGGCAAGCAGCACACTGGAAAAGTTGGGATACAAGCCCCTCATTATGAGCTCAGGATTGCAAATTGATTAGCACTCTGGCCCCAGTCCAGAAAAGCAGTTAGACTGAGAAAGTCTGTAGGAGTTGGGTGTTTAATTCCTTCAAGCTTATTTAAAAAATCTTAGCCTTAAGCATTTGCTTCCATAGGTGTATTCACATGTCTAAATTGAGCAGGTTGCTGGCAGGGAACCTGAAGACTCTTTACCATGAAGCTTCAAGTCCCACTCACCAGACTCCTCTTGGTGTGGGGAGAGCCAGGGATGCTGGGCACTGCTGATACTTTCCTTGGAAGGAGAGAATCTCTTCAGGTTCAGTGAAGTGGCAGAGCCTGATGGCAAACACTGAGCACTCCCTGGCATTGTGAGAGAAGCAGAGAAGCTAGAGAACCAGGCTGGTAAAACGAGGGAAGAAGCTCTGCCCAGAGCCAGGACTCCCCCTTGGAGCTGCACATTGACCCCTGCCTGTCCTGATGTGGTTTTAAGGAAAGTACTTTAGCTTCTAAAGCTCACAAGCAGTCTCCAAGACAACAATGTAATTTATTGATCTCTATACCTATTTTTTGGTCTTCAATCATCCTTATTTGTGCTGGTTTTAATTTCTGTTTTCTCACATGGATGAGCTCATGAAACCTGATGTCTTTCAAACTTCAGTCTTTTGCCCCCACATGCCCCGTGGCGACCAGTCCTCAAGGAAATGGGACCTTTGCAGCAAACATTGGCTTGTTTGAAGGGTACAGACAAAGTCAGCACCAGTTAAGGTTCTGTCTGGTCATAAGCTATAGTTCTGCCCTTGGAAGTAGGTCTGTCTGTGGTGGGAGATGCACCCTGAGGGCACAGGGCAAGTGCTTCTTTTTTGGTGCACTGCAGTCTGTGAAGTACTGTGTGTCCTTTTAAAAGTTTCCTACCTTTCAGCTGGAAATATATTCCTAGAGGCTATGTCTAGAGTAGGTATCCAGGGTCTCATGGGCTTATGTTCTGCTCCACTGTAGTGAATATATTTCTCTTCTCCCCAGGACTAATTAACTCAGATGTTATTCTGAGCTAGCAGAGATGTGTAGCTTCCAACACTTGACTCAGATCTTTCACAGGTAGCTCAAGTATCTCTACATGGTGTTTGAGTTATGCCAGCAAGCCATATTCTGCAATCCTTTTAAAAGAAATTCAAAGCAAGGAAACTACAGAATGTAAATAGTATAAAGTGCTGCATGTAGCTGTTGAATTTTGTCTGGATAATTTGATCCATAGCCAGTTCAACTTTAATAAACTAGCATCTATTTTTGAATTAGTCTCCTCATGGCTTACAAAATCTGTGCTAAGCTTCAAGGTCCATCTTTAAGAAACTGAAAATTAAATAAGATATACCCACAGGAAACTTGCACATTTTTTCTAACATCTTAATTAAATCCCTCAGGTTGGGAAAAATTAATTGAAGATTTTTACCATTTTCCCCACTAACTTTTCCTACTCCAGGGATTCAAATAAATGGAGTTTACAAATTCATCGACTGTTCTGCTTTAAAACTTCGTGAAACTTTGCTTTTTAGTAGGAAGTTAATTAGGAATAGTTATTATTATACCTTTAATGTGGGTAAGACTCCTGAGGCACTGTAAACATTAATTAAGCCCCACACTACCCTCTGAAGTAGATAGTACTTACCCACAGTTGAGAGAAAATAAAGTCTCCCCTCCCCATTTAAACTCTACCCCAATATCAACAAGCCAACTATAAATATGCTAAAAAAGGAGGGAAAAGCACACTGCAAAATATTTCCTATGCTTACATTTTCCTGAAGAAGATTTCTGAAGGCTGCAGAGTTAGAATATTTGGAACAGTACTATTTGCAACCTTCCATTATTTAGGTCCTTACCGCTCAAAAATTTGTTACCTGTTCATGAAATTTTGAGTGTTTATCTAAAATACAGCCATGCTTACAAAAAAAAAGGAGTTTGGATATTTTTTCATTTCACCTCATAAAAAATTATTTTGGATAATCCAAACCTTTTTGGTTAAGTTGAATGTTTCTGGGAATTAAATGTTTTTGGACAATTCAGTCCTGAACTGGTACACCAGTACCACATGTACGTGTACCACATCTCTTCTATTTATATACTTTAGCAGAAACAAGGATGTAAAAGCTTAATACCCTTGCATGTACTGGAATACTGGTACAGCTCTCACATGAAACGACAGACAAATCACAGTGGCTCAGACTCTCACATGGTTCTGACCTGTGAAAGCCACCAATGCCAGCTGCAGCTTGCAGGGATGCTGCTTGGGAGCTTTAGGGAACAGCAAATAGTGCAGTTGGTGTCTTCAGGTGTTGCAAACTACTGCATCATCAGCTGCAGTGCGGTGTTCCCCTGGTGAGGAAAACAGATCCAGAAATTAGTAATCCTTTTAAACTCCCAAAAGTTACTTTCCTTAAATTCAACTGATTCTTTGGTATCTTTCTTGCCAATGTAGCTCACAAATCATCTGTTAAAATGTGTGGTACACTTATGTGCTTCAGGCAAGTGCCTTTGCTCCTTGCAGAACTGACAGATAGCTTTTGTGTTCTGTAGGGAGTTTTGGAGCTTTAACACCAAACTGGCCAGGCACAGCAGGCCTGATCCAAACTCCATCAACTTAAAAGGAAGGACTCCTTTTGCCTTTAGTGGATTCTCAGCCCATCTTCTGTCTTGCACATACTTTTGCATCTCAGCTTGCAGCTGAACTGGCAAATCAAACAAGACTTGTGTCCCCATAGGAAAACTCCCTGACCCCAAAACCTCCCCTCCCAAAGGGAGTGCCCACACACATGCTGCCAGCTGTGCAGACCCTTGACAACTGTACTGATGTTCCAGGAACAGCTTGGGCTAAAAGCAGCTGGGACCTCTTCTTCTGGGAATCACTGCACAGCTGTGCCTGGGCCTGTGCCTGAGTCTGCTCAGTTTAATGAGATGTGCTTTGCATGGGGAGTGAACATGGACACATCTGTCAGGTACTGAAACCCAGGTGTAAGCGAGGAAGAGGAGACCACAGCAAGTCCTGGACCATTGGTTGGGCTGGGTACCTGGCCCCAGGAACACTCCTTGCTGTGAAAGTGTGAAAGTTATTTCATATTTTATCTGACAGACTGGTGTTTTAGGAAACTTACACATACACTGCAAATAGTTTTACCAGAACCACATCAGCCAATGGACGCATTAGAAATTCAGATTAGATCTTTTATATTTTTTAAAAGTGATTAGAACCAAGCTGCAAACTTTGGACCCAAACCTCCTACCCCTGGCTGTATTCCACCAATTATTTCACAGATCTGCTTCATACTACACTGCAGTAATAAGAAAGACAAATAGCTTGGGAAGGTTAATAAAAGTGGGAAGGTTAATAAAAGTAATTAAGTGTAGCCAAGTGATTAGTGGGAAATGGCTTGTATGGGATGATTTAAGTGAATTTTAGCATATCAATAAAAATTATATGCCTGCCTTCAATTATTTGTTTCATTATATCAAAATTTTACAAATTATAAATTTTACTCAAATATCACAGATTTGGCCAAGACTCACTGAAGATTGTGGGAATACAATAACTATAAATTGATCAGATCAGAGGTCCAGAAGCCTGTATCCAAGCCTGTGAGCTAGAAGAAGCTAAAGAGAAAGCATAGAAAACAGGACAAGCATATAATGGCAATACTCTGGTCAGTATTGCAACTTCAGTGATTTGTGGTGAAAGTGCTTCCTGAGCCAGGAGTAGTGGCTTCTGTTTCATAGCCCAGAATGGATTTTTCATCTATGAATTCATCCTATTTCTTTATGAACTTTTGTAAGCTGCTGTGATCTGCAGTGACCCATAGCTGTAAGTGGATGAGGACCATCTCTTTTCGTTCAATTTGAATTTACCACTTAGCTTCACCTGGTCCTTATTTTTTTGAAGCCCTGTAGATCTTGCAATGAAAAAGACAGTGATTTTTCTTCCCCTTTTAGCTTCCTGCATTTTACTACAGTTCTTCCAAAAGAGGGAAAGACAACACACTTGATGTCCTTCTTGGATTGCCAGGCTCTGTGGCAGGGCTTTGAGCAAGTTGCTGCCTCTTTGGAGAGGGCAGATGAGAACTGGCCCTGTCTGTCCCACTGGTCCCCTCCCTGACCCAGCAGCAGGTGTGTCAGGGCAAGGATGCCCATCCTTGAGCAGTGTGTTGCAGCTGCAGTGGTACAGCTCTCCCTCCTAGGTAAGGCATTGCCACTGGCACCAGTGCCTCGGGTCAGAATTTGCTGTCAAATTTCTGGAGGAGGAAACTTTATTGGACAAAATCTGACATAACTGCCAAGCCTTGGTGGAGGCTTTCATGAAATGCACTTTTAACAAAATCTGTGAGGGTGGTGGGGTTCCATCAGTGAGGGACCAGTGCTGCTCGGCACAGTGTCCTTGCCGTGATCTCTGGTGTAGCTGCAGGAGGTTTTGTGCTCTGCTAGGAAAAGGTAACCACTATACTTTTTTCACCCACATCAGCATTCTTCTCTTCCTGTGTCTGTACTGCTTAGCCACAGAAAATGACAAAAAAAACCCCAGAACAATAAACTAAAACAGTGTGAAAGCAACACCACTAACAGTCTTTCATCTACGCTGACTGAAAGTTAATCCATATATGCAAGAATCTGATGCTTCAGCTTACTGGGAGAGACAGACACATAATAGAATCTCATAAACAATATCACTTCCCAATTACAGGGCTTTGTCATCTTTTGTCTAACTCTGATCTACATCAGCCTTTTGGTGAAGTGAAAATTCCTAGCACAAACTACAGGAATTTACCTCAAAGCTGTTGTAGAAAAGTGGATTTGACACAGATGAAAAAAATCTAAGCTGGTTTTGTGGTCTCAGGGAGCTGTGCTCATTAATTATTTGAAAGTGATGCTATCCACAGGCTGAAAACTCAAACATCTGTGTAAGAGTGTAGTTTTTTCTCTAAATAATGTATATTTATGTAGAATTGTTGGCTCTTTCTTTTTTCTTTCATTATAAATCTCATATTTCTTTTATATTTCTGTGAGACTGGGCAGTTGTAGCTTATCCCAAATTTCAGATCCCTGCAAATCATTTTGAACCTTGAAGCCTACCAACTCTATATACACAAAGTGAAACCTGGTGAAATTTCAGATAGTCTGCAATTTAACACATACAACACATACACATACAACACATACACATGATGCAAAAGGCAATGAGTCACTGAAGGTGCTCTGTAGGCAAAAGGAAAACACCTTGCTGAGTGTGGGGACAGACAGGGACCCAGTGAAAGTCCTTGTACTAACTATTCCTGCACCTCTAAAAGATGCACTGCGAAAAGACATGGACTTTGCTGTCTGAAAACAAATAAATCCCTCCCATTTTTTGAAATTTTTCTAGACTGAGGGGTCCAGTTAGCTCATCTTGGAAGACAAGAGCTGTGAGGGAGAAGATTGGCAGGAGCTTTCCCTTTTCTTGTCTCCAGTTCAGCACTATCTGCAGAATGTGACCAGAACAGTCATTAGAACAGGTCTTCTGATATATAGAGATACAAGCCAGAGATACATTGCCTTCCTGAGAAGGCAGAAACTGAACAGATTAGCAGAAGAAAATATCTGTGGTTCCTAACTCATCAACACTGGAGATTTCTGTCATAAAATACTAGTTTTATTTTTACTATTTCTGCCTAAAAAGAAATACAGGAAGCCCTATTTAGAGGAATTTGTTTCAAAGAAGATGAACCCACAGATATTTAAAATCTAAGTTAACTACTCTGATTAGTTTGAAAGTGGTTCAAAAACTTGTGACATTTTCAATTTACCTGCCCTAAGATTTAAGTTAGCAGTGAGACCATGTCCCAAAGACCAGTGGTGGGGAAGGTGCTGCCTGTGGCCTTGCAGCAGCCATGCAGGCCTCTGGATATGACAATGAAGCAAAGGAAGAGACTCTGTTGATGAGCTGGTATGACCTTTTCCATGACACACGATACTTGCCAGAAAAATGCACTTGGTAATTTCTGCACTGTGCTTAGCTCTCCTCTTTGAAGATCTGTCATTTAGAAAAATGGATGGTCTGTGTCTGCAGGAATTTATTCATCCTTGCACACATTATTCTAGTAGTTAATCACTCTGGCAGCCAAAGTTCAGATCTTATTTCTAGACTGAATTTTGTCAACATTCAGCTTCTAGGCATTGGATCTTATTATAGCTTTCCTTCCTGCTGGGTGATACCATCACCCATCAAATTCTCCTGGATATGTTACTAAAATCAAGCCTACTCCAATATTTAGTTCATACCTCATTTCTGTCTTCAAACTCAACTGTGAAGACTGCAGGACTCTGGCAACATCAGCATGCTGCTCTCTCACCTGCTTTGTGCAAGGCTTGCCTCCTATACTCAGAAGTACAATCTTGAAGGATGGGCTTTGCTTTGCTTTTATAAGGACTTAATTTTCTCTAGAACTTTCCTGTAATCCAATGTTGACACTGCTGTTACTTCATTACTGCTGTTTTATCACACAAAGTTTTATCACTAATGGTTCAAGGCACTCTGACTTCAGGTTAGTGAATATATCATAAAACAGGAGCTGCATAAGTTCCAAAAGTCTCCAGCATGTATTTTATATTAGCTGAGACAAAACTAATTGGCTTTTCTGCATATTTGCAATCTTACATTCTCATCAGCAGTGCACTTTGTGGAAAGCAGTTTGTAAAGTTGCAAGTATCAAGCTATCTTTAATGACACACTGGATGTAGGATGGTAAAATAACTCTTATGCCATTTATCTCAGGGTCCAAAGAATGGCAGTAAAGAAATCAGGTACCCAAAGTGGATTCCAGGAAATAGCTGGGGAAAACATGATTTAAAAAGTGATAGGAGACACCTCAGAGCAGACACACTGAGAAGAGAGGGAATAACGATAGTGGCCAGTTATAAAGCTTCTTCAGATACCACTCCTTAAGGCAAATACTCTCTCAGATCTCTGGGAACCAGACATCTGTCTGGAATATCTGGCCAATATCCAGCTCTATATGTACAGTAGATATGACTATTGATTCCCAGTCATATATTATACACCATACTTTGAGAAGTGGAACAGAACTCATTTATCTCCGTGGATGGGAGAAATTCTAATAATGTGCCATGAAAGCCTATAAAGCTTTTTTAATAACACTTTTAATAGAGATATAGAATAAAAGAAATACAAATGGCAGGCTTAGAAATACAGAATGGGATCAGTATTACAAAACTGGATCACTCAGTTTTTCTTTGCTTTCTTTTGAATGCTAACACAGCACATCCTACCTGGGGAAGGCACAGTTGCTGGCCTTACCTCCTTCAGATCTCACCTGTATCAGCTTCTTAGCCCCTCCCTCACCTTTTGGTCCTTATCACTGATCTACTTTCCTCAGATGAGACCTACAGTAACAGTGCAATACAATGCTCCAGCCATGCAGGATATGCCAAAAAATTAATGGAAAGATGGAAAGTAAAGGGTTTGTTTGTGTGTTTGTGTTTTGTTGAGGGTTTTTTTTTTTTTTTTTTTTTTTTTGCACACCAAGCGTTTGTTGGAGGCTCATTGTCTTTCTAGGAAAGGTTTTTCCCCTTTAAAAAAAAGACGTGGTTTTTTATTTTTTCTTTTTTTTTTCTTTCTGCTTAAATATTAGTGATGGAAAAACAGCCTATTCTTATCAGAATAAATAAAGGCCCAAAACTTGGTTTTAAAGATCAGCTTGTATGACTATGTAATGAATTTGAGGGTTTTTAATGTTTCAAATTAAGTAACTGATGATGCATATTTTGATCTAGTGCTTTTAAAAGGAATTAAAGCATCTGTCTTGAAAGGGTCTTTGGCAAGTACAATCAATTTTTCAAATATTAAAAATGAGTATATCTGGCACTTCTCCAACATTAATGAAATTTCTCAACAACCTTTGTTACAATTCATCTTGAGCATTCTTTGGAAAGACTTGGCCTTCCTTTCTAACCCCCCCTACCCCTTCTAGATATATATCTGTAAGTGTTAAATGAAGATATAGGACACATTGCTGGGGATGTAGAAGGGGAGATTAATATTCTGATGATTTAGTGAAGGACATCAATGGGTTTGTTAACTCTTGTTTCAGTAGCTCTTATTCACAGTATACAGAACTTATTCACAGAGCTAAACAAAATTCAAGGTATTAGGGGACACCCAGAATTTTAATTTTACAGATTTGCTATTTTCTCTTTGTGTGCTTCAGTTCTCATACGAAGTTTCTCATCATGTTGAATTTGTTTCTGAATGATGCAGTTAATAATGCAATCCTCAACATTAGCATGGATATAATTGCCATTTCCAATTGTTTAAAGTTACCATGGCATCTTAGCATAGATAATACCATGGTAATTCTAATCAGGCAAAGGTAAAATCACATACCTTAGCTGTGGCCAGTGTAAATGGCATTTTTGTAACACTTTTTATTTGTGTTTACAGACATGAACAGATCAATAGTTACAGTGCTTTTCTGAGACCAGTAATAGAGTCTCACAATGGCTCAGTCCAACATTATATACTTGGGGACTTCAGAGAGTAGGAAGAGAGATATCATAAAATTAAAGATATTGATAAATAATGATTGATCAGGACATTATGAAGGAGCCTTGCAGGCTGCCAAGCTAAAGATCATCAGCCTGGTTCCAAATTTCTGCAACTGGCATAGGAAAAATGATATTCATTGAAATAATTCTGCATGTTTTATTTGCCTCTGAGCTCTTTAGCTGTTAGGATACACTTGGGTCTTGTTTATTACTCCCCTTTCCTATGAAGAAAGTTTTAACCTTACCCTGCAAGTAGAAGCAGAAAGTCACACTCTTGCACACTCACTCACACCCTTGCACACTCACTCCCACTCACTCCCTTGCACACTCACTCACACTCTTGCACACTCCCCCACACTCTTGTGCACTCACTCACACCCTTGCACACTACTCACACTCACACCCTTGCACACTACTCACACCCACACTCTTGCACACTCATTCAGACTCATTCGCACCCTTGCACACTACTCACACTCACTCACACCCACACTCTTGCACACCACTGACACTCATGCAAACTCTTGCACACTACTCACTCTCACTCACACATTTGCACACTACTCTTGCACACTACTCACACTCACTCATGCCCCTGCACACTCACTCACACCCTTGCACACTGACTCACACCCTTGGTACAAGAAAAACAGCTAATATTACAGGTCTCACATTAAACCACTCTGGCAGTGGTGAGCAGAGCAAGGAGGCTCCTTTTGCATATCAGCTCCATTTCACAGTGTGACAAAGCTGCAGATGTGCCCTCACATTAGCCAAAAACATTCCACTCCTTTCCTGTGCCTGCCACTTCCTGGAGATGGAGTGTTCCAGATAGTTCTTCGTGCTCAAAAAAACCCCATTCTTCCCTTGCTTTGCACATCTTCTCAGCTTTTATGCTCTCATATCCATTTGGGTAAGAACATCACTATTGCAGCATACATATTTCTACAGAAGAAATTACTTGAGAAATACAGAGGCCAGGCAATGTGCCTCCAGTTGTTTTCCCCACAGACCATGCCTAAGCAGACATTATCCTTGCTGATTCAGCCATAAATTTCTTTCTGAAGCAACTGAAAATGCAGAGGTTAAATGAAGGGAAAAAACTGACGTAGGCAACAGCTGTGATACAAATACAAATGCAGTGAAAGCCATATATTAAGGAAGGGTGGAAACTCATTCAGATGAGACTAATTTATAGAGTGGCTGAAACTCAATATTCAGCAATATTAAAAATAAAGTTCCTGCAGTAAAAGAGACGAGAAAATAATTTAACTGGATACTGTTGAAGTTCTGTTTCTGTATGGTGGGAATAACAAATAGGATCACTAATTTTTCTAAACTGCATACCAAGAGAAGTCAGAATGTCTCTTCAATGATTTTAACATTTCTGGGAAAACAGTATAGTGGGGGAAAATAATCAAGCTTTTCTTTTTGAATATGGACTTCAAAGATGACTCCTTCAAAGAGAAATTTATTGATGCTGTGGTGCTATAGCGTGACACCACTACCATGAGAAAGTTCTCTGCTTGGATGCTCAGCACAGCTGTAAACTACAGTCTTTGCTTTCCCTTGCTGCACAGGGCTCCCTGGTGTCACCAGGGCTGGCCTCCTATGGAGAAGTAAAAGCAGAATACAGGGGCAAGAGAGCCTGCATTTTAGTTACAAAAGTCACAGCACATGTAGGGATGTTCAATGCTCCAAGAAAAGTTCTGGGATACTTTCTTTTTTACATAGGACTACCAGTGTATAACACCCACCTTAGCTAGTTCTGACATCACATTCTTCAGATCTTCCCAGCTCTTACTGCTGGGAAGATGTCAGAACTACATCTACTACATCTACTACAACTACTTACAGTGTGTGTGTGTGTGAAAGACCCATGGTTCAAAACGGCACCTCTTGGGTGGTGATGAGCTCCTGTGGGCTTTTCCTCAGGCACAGTGGCTGTCTGATGGTCACCCTTGGGCAGCACAGGGGCTGGGTAGTGCCCTGGAGCAACCTGTGCTCTGCTGTTGGGAGCATTTGCCAAGAGAGTGGGCATGTGTGGCTCCCCTCCCCGAGCAGAGCCCAGGGCACATCACCCAGCTCCACTTCCCAGCCTGCTGCAGGGACGGTGCTGCAGCGTCTGACTAGGCATGATCTTCAAGGTCCTTTGAAGAATGTCATGAAGACTGGCTTTTGGAAGGCAGAGACATCTGGAAATTGCTGCTAGTTCCTCATATTGTTAGGGGAAGATAAAAACTTGGAAAGACTGGCTTTCCCTTGAAGAGTTCACGAAATCACAAAATCAATTAGGCTGCAAAAGACCGCTGAGATCACTGAGTCCAACCTTTGGGCAAACATCACCATGTCAACTAGACCAGGCCACTAAGTCCAGTCCTTCCTTAAAAGCCTCCAAGGCTGGTGACTCCACCACCTCCCTGGGCAGTCCATTCCAGTGTCTAATCACCCTTTCTATGAAGAAATCCCTCCTAATGTCCAACCTAAACCTCCTCTGGTGCAGCTGGATGCTACTGAGCTCACGAGATTCTCTGAAGACAGGAGACATGGAAGAACCTGAGCATGGTGGAACATGTTTCCTTAAGTGCTTTCCTTGCACAAAGCAAATTTAGATGCAATGAATCAGCCCTTTCCTTCACTCTGATAACCCATAAAAAACATGCCTAAAACATTGGTGAGGTAGACTGGATTCCACCCTCTGCTTTACTCTGCTTTGCACCTGCTGGCTGAGACCTGTTAGTCATTGCTGCTGATTGCATGAGAAAGAAACCAAAGGCTGTAAGGGTTCACATGATGGAGTCATTAGAGTGGGAGTGAACAGGAGTTACACAAACCTGTGTTCTTCCTGAGAAAATTACATGCATGGATTAAATGTTGCAATTTACTGTAAGTCTGCCACCTTAGCTTAGTGTGTATCTCTACAGCATCTGTCAAGATGTTACAATTTTATTGATCCACATTATTTTTTCTCCATTAGCTTGAAGATTAAAGAGAAAATGTTTGGATTATATGATGATTAATCACAAGTTAGATATTTACAGTTTGAATGCATAGAAAAGATTAAAGAAATTCTGTCTTACATCCCAGCACAGTATATCAGTTTGAATAGGGCTTTTTTCCATGTCACTGTTTCTACCTGATCCCAGTTAAAAGTTGAGACCTTAATTTTTACTTTTTTTCCCAAGCTGACAATGCTGTGCATTTGGCAATAACATACCGTAGTATATCCTTCCTTAGAGAGAAGATAGTAAGTACCTAGAATGTTTTCTGGACTTGGGGAGAACAATTGTGTAGCTAACTGAAAGAAACTGGAGAAGACAGTCAAGTTGTTTACATTCCCCTTCGCTGAAATGCTCTCAGTACTGCAATGTTTTTAATTTCAAGGGGGAGCCTAGATGTTGCATGACGTTTGATGATCTCTGCTTTGATTTGGGTGAGTTTGTCCTTGGGAAGTGTAATTACATCTCTGATATGGATCTGTTCAAACAAGGTAATTCATGGCCTACTTAAGATCCTGCAGAGCTGCCAAATAAAGAGGTGTCTAAAATTACCCTTTCCTTTTTCTGATCGAGACATAATAATGCACAGGTTATTTTGTATACAGACCATTGTCTTCTTCCTTCTGAAGAACCGGATGATGATGTATTGTAAGAAAATCTTGTCAGTTACAGTGGTTTAGAAAGCTGTAAAGCTTTCTTCCCCAATAGGGAAAACACAGGAGAAATTAAGGCTCACGATAGTTTTGTTTTGGATACAAATAAATGTTAAAAGTACTTTAAAATCACTTTAAAAATAATCTTTAATCTCTTTTGCTGATAAGAACTTTTCATTCTCATTTGATTATTGGCCAAATAGGGATTTCTTACTAACACAGCAACAATTTTTTTTCTCATCATTTGGCCACCTAATATCTACACGATTACTCATGGTGTAAAGCTTTATTCAGCGTATAGGCATCTCAGTCCTGCCTGTGGTGTTCATCTGGTTTCACACCTTGAGGTCTTTCCTTTATCTACTAATCTTTTTCTTCTCTCTCTTTTCTCTCTCTCCCTTTACTACGGGAACATAGCCAAATTACTGGGGACATTTCAGCAGGTGGATAGCCTGAAACTTGGGTGATTGGCGTGGCATGTGTCAGATTTTGTCTTTGATACCTTTGTTATCCAAAACTAGCAAATGTTCCCATATTCCTAGGGGAAGGGGGCGTGGGGGAGGAGTGTGGAAAACATTTCAATTTGCTCTTAAATGGATAAATTAAAATTAAAATATTTGGAGGGGAAAAAAGGCCTATTTTTATCTAGTTGTTGTGACAGGTGGGTGTCTAACTTTAAAACAAATGAGTGCTCCATGTGCTGGATTTACACAGCTGAGTGACACTGTGCAGTGTCTGCTCTGAAGTCAGAGCTCAAACTGAGATTTCCATCCACAGGGACCCCATGGCATCTCTCAGAGAGAAGTCCCTGCTGTTGTGTTGCTGTCATCAGCTTCTGCTCACCCTTGATCTACAGCATGGCTTAACATCAGGTCAGTCAGAGAAACACCCTGATAGATAACATTTTCTTTTGGCACAAAATCCTGTAAGAATGGTTTCAGGCAGATATTTTAGATCTCATGGGCCAAAGGATCAGAGTACCTCCCTCCTCCGCTTCCTTCCTGCAGTGTGAGCTCCCTGACTCACTCTCCAGCTCTTCCAGTAAAATCTCTGGGTCGTGGCAACAATGCAGGGAAAACTATCAGTGTCAGCTCTTAGGGGCTGTGAGAGACTGGAAGGATTGCTGGCTTGAAACATTTTGGGTGTGTGTGGGGGGTAAGGAGCAGGTCAGGCTTGCCCTGGTGAGGCGATGCCCTGCCCTGCACTCCCCACCACCCCCTGCCCTCTGTCCCAGCCCTGCAGCGGCCGCCAGCCCCTGGCACACTGGAGGCAATGCTCCACACCCTCCCTGGAGCCCCTGGCACACTGCAGGCAATGCTCCACACCCTCCCTGGAGCCCCTGGCACACTGCAGGCAATGCTCCACACCCTCCCTGGAGCCCCTGGCACACTGCAGGCAATGCTCCACACCCTCCCTGGAGCCCCTGGCACACTGCAGGCAATGCTCCACACCCTCCCTGGAGCCCCAGCCCAGCCCCTGAGGGGACAAATGACCACAAGTCACACCTGGAGGAAGGGCCCAGGAAGGACAAGGGGGACTTAAAATGAGACACAAAGCAAGCTTATGTCTTGGCCCTGCTTCCTCGTGGAATTTCTATCAGGTGAATATCTTTGGAAACAAGAGTAAAAAGTTTTGTTTGCTCTTCTCTTCTTTTTTCTCTTCCTCATTCTTCTTCTAATTCCGTCTTGGAATTTTTGAGTAAATTAAAATTGAATGGCCTTAGAGTCTGCAAAGTTGAATGACACTTTGGGAAGTGTTTTTTGTTGATTGAATGCTGCTCTAAGCCTTTTGTTCTCTGACTTTTTTATTCATGTATATGCTTTTAATGTATGTGTTGATAAAGTCAACAGAGGGAGAAGGAGGGATGCTGGAAGAGGACAGATGACACTGACAAAATCAAGTCTTGATGTGAAATAATCCCCATAAAAGAAGACTAGGGACACTGAGTTGAATATGGCTAAAATGAATATGGCATCTTAGTTTATCTTGGGAAGCAGGAATACCATCCTCTTTTCCCCACATAACTATGTACAGGAACCTCTCCAGTCTGTTTGGGAAGAAAATGGTACATTAGGGTACCACCTGCACTGGGGGCAGTGCCCCCTGGGACCTTTGATTCTCCTGGGGTGGAATATAGAGAACATTCTGGGGTGCTGTATGGGGAACACACCCGCCAGAGGGACACTGCATGTGCACTGAGGACCTCAAACCAGGCATTTCTGCCCTCCTCATAGCCCCTCCATCACCATGGCAGCCACATCCTCTCAGTGTAGGTAAATATTGACTTGGTCTCAGAAAAGTGATAATTTCACATGTTTTTCCAACACTGCATTAATAAGCGACTTGCAATCCAGTTAGAAAAACTGTCAGTAGTGCCAGCCAAATAATTTATATGGCAACAGCATGTAACAGATTCTAAGATAACAAAATTCTTTACCCAATATCAATAGTGTAATTTATATACAGATCTTTCTAGAAGAATGTGAGGTGTATCTGACCATACAGGTTGTTTTATGATTTTCTGATGCTATTGGATTATATAAAAAAATAAGGAAATGTAATTCTTTCCATTCAGTTGATATTTTTCCTGTTTTCTCATTAAAATGTACTTCCTACTCTAACATGAAGATGTGACATAATACCAGTTCCTGGATGAAATACATAATTATGCAATTATCTGAAAAGACAATGCATCATGCTTGTAATAATTTTTTATTCTTACTTGTAAATATGATATTAATTTAGTATCTTGTCTGCAATACTTGGAGAAATTATCTGTTTTAAATGTATCTCCTAGGATATAAATTCTCCAGCTGTTTGAGGACAGTGTCTTGAAACTGTTCGCAAGCTAAATTTCAACTGAGTTCAAAAGTATCTGTTGGAAATTTGTCTTGTGATGTTTGGTTGCATGTTTGTCAGAGGATATATGCAAACCATCAACCAGATTGGAGAGGCTCCTTATTTTCCTAAGTCTTAGCTAATGAGGAGAGACTTAGCTTAGTGAAAACCTAACTTAGCAATTCTGAGTAGCCCCCAGCCTGATCCTCCCTCCCAGATGGTAAAAGGAGAAGCCTAGGAGACAACTAAATGAAGAGCTTAAAATTCAGTACAGCAAATAGTGTGGCAATGTGCTCACCCCTTGTAAAACACCTTGCACAGCCAAAGGCCAAATTCTGCAGCTTTCAGCAACATGGAAGCTGTAGAATCTCAGGTTGTGCTTCAGTGGCTGTGACTGGCAACTCAGGGTGGACTTCAGAGCCAGTAACAGCTCCTGGCTGTGCAGAGAATAAAAAACCTGCCAGAGTATCCCCATTGCATGACTCAAGCTGTGCATGTTGCCCGTAACATGGTAATAAGCTTACCAAGCTCCTCTGATAAAACTGTACTTGTTTGAATTAGAACTTCTTTCAAATATATCCCTTTGTCCCCGGAAGTCAGTTTTGAGAGTTCATGATCATAATTTGCTGTTCTCTGGCCTCCCAGTGTGTGTCTCTGTGCTGGTATGTGGTGAGAGACTCTGAGGGATGAATATGAGATATTGCATCCCAGTAAGATTGACTGAAGAAGTGATCAAGGTCATAGAAATCACTCCAGGAGGTCTGAGTGGAACATCATAGCAAGAAATGCATGTTACTTTTCCCAGGAAATGCAACAGAAAAATCTAGGTCAGATGACAAAATTGAGTACCAAGTCCCAGTGGTTCCTCAGACCCGGAGAGCCTTGTCAAGATGTGATATAAGCAAGAGCAAATGTATTCACCTTCCAACTAGGATGCTCTGTGGATGAATGGAACACTGGTTTAGGAGGGGTTGCTGCATGGGTGTGTGAATGTGCACCCTGGTGGTTAATATTGATGGTAGGTAGCTGGAAATGCTCCTCAGGCCCACGGTAAATCAGCACTCAACACTCCCACATCTTCAGGTAGAGTTAAAAATTACTCATACCAGGTCTGATGCTGTGTGGAGGGATATGGTTTTGGCTTGGACTCACCTGAACTCTGTGGGTTCCTAGCAAATAAATGTATGCAGACTTCATGAAGGTCTCCATTACTGGTGTGTGGCTTTGATGTTTTCTGAAGCCAAGAGACTCCAGCTTGGAATGGTTAGTTGGCATCTTAGTTGCCAGAAAATCTCAAAGCGGTATGCTGACTGGATCAGAAATCACCCACTAAAAGGACATTGGTGTCAAAAGAGAAACAGCTAAGTTTCATAGAAAGCAGCAAACTAATTGATGATACCCTGGTGGCAGAAAAGAAGATTTCTTAAAGATATTAGAAGTCTTGTTCACAGGAAAAGAGAGGATAGAGAAAGGCAGCAGACAACTCAGAAGAAAAGCCTTCAAGCCCCCAAAGAAAAAAGTTGCCTTTTCCCCTTTTTGCTCAGAACTGGGAGCACCATCTGACAACATCAAATCTGCCGGGGAACTCTAGCCAAGAAAATGGGAGACAGCCAAGAAACTCTAAAATGCTCTCTTTTAATAAAATACAAGAAGTTTAAGTCAGGAGAACTTAGATTTTACTCTTGGAAAACTTATAAGCAGCCAAGGCTCAGCCACAACATACACTGTACATTGCTCCTCAGCTTCAACCTGGAATTATGCAGTGAGCTGAGGCTATGGCAGAAAGAAGTAAAATGTGTGATTTCCAAGTGTGTTCAGCTAATGCAGCATGTGCTGCTTAAAACTCACTGGGCACACTAAGAGGTCCAGCTAAGTGGTGTCAGCAGGAGTTTCTCAGGGAGCCATAGGCAGGAAAGGTCTGGGGTCTGGTTGGGGATATAAGCCCAAAAAGGTCTGCTAAACAATAATCAACTGAACAAACTTCTACTGGTAGACATGGGTGTGACTTCATCCACTGTCATTGTTTCACCACCCTGTGGCTGCCAATGCACACCCTGCAGAGGAGTATCTGGATTCTTCAGGGAGATAAAATTAAGATAAACCTAAATGGCAGTAGGAACCTTTGCTAACATGGCAGTGTTTGTGAGGTTGCATTTGGTAAATATGAGTGTGTTGCTTATCTAAGCTGGTGAAACATTACCACATTGGCGAATACAAATCAGAGTGGAAAGACAGTGTGGGGTTTTTGTGACACTGATAGAGCACAGACATAAAAATTTCTACTGACAAACTGCACCTGTACTAAGAGGAATTCTTAGCAAGTGTTTTCTAACCTGCTCATGGCTGAAAGGTGTCTTCCAGGATAATGGGCTTGTTAAATGCTCTGGGGACTTTTGCCTTTTAGAAGCATGGACGGTGTCCTATCACACATTTGTTCCTTGCCTGGAAATCCTGAAACTGTAGTTGTTTTTTAAAAGTTTTCCTGAGATTTATTATATTTAAAATTTCTAGATATTTTCCCATGAGGGTGCTCCTTCCCCAAGGGTTTCTGTGCTGACCCACGTCTGGGCACTCCAGCTTCAGCCGCAGGAGCAAGGTGGAAGAAGGAGGGGTTCACTGGCACCCTATTCAGCTTCCTCTTGCTTTTGTAACTTCTTGTGAGGGTCTCTTCCCCTTTGCCAACATTTTTCTTTCAATAGCTGGGTCGTCTATTGGAGACAGTTTTCTCTGTGGGGAACTTCTTGCTGTTACTGAAAATCAGTAATGAAAATGTGTTACAGACACCACTGGCAGTAAGCAAGGTTCACTTTCACTCATGCTTTGTTTTAGCTGTTCCATTTTCCATGAAAATAATCTTCTCAGGGAATTGGATTATCCATGCAATTGAATTAAAAGGACTGGGATCCGACTTTCAGTTCATCGTTTAGTCTTGAAGATATTTTATTGTCTGCTGGGAAGATATTCTCTTTCAAACAGTACTTACTTTCAGACTCTCTTACTGAAAGAGCATCCATAGTTAATCTTCTTATATTTCATG
>WBNQ01049581.1:1806-13230 GCA_013401375.1 Spizella passerina | reverse complement strand
TATTTTGACTGCAGTTTTTTTAGATTTTCATCACCATTTTTGCATACTAATATTTTAGTATATAAGTGGGCTTCAAGAGCATGTACCCAAGAGCTGAGGATCTCATATAATGGATCTTTTACATCTGCTAGCTCTGTAATTCCACTGCTTTCTATTGAATAATGTATTAAACTTTTCCAGGCTCCTTCTGTTTGCCATATGAGATCTGCAATATTTTCTTCATGTTCATTTATTCTCTGCATCTGACTGAGGCCACATTAACAGCCATGATGCTGCTGTTGTTTAATAACAAAAATAAATTAATAAATAGGTCAGAGAACCTGCCTAGGTTTACCTTTCCACTGAAAACAAGGAAAAATCATCTAGCACCTTCCTATTGTCAGTGTCCATGTAACGTGTGCCTACATGGACATGGAAACACCAGCTGCCAAACATGGAGAGCTGTGGTCTTGTCTTCCACTAAGACATGTCAATTAATTTCAAGGGAAGCAGAGTTGTCAGCAGTGGCACTTGATGATCTGTGCTTATTTCCACTATTCTGTCTTTGTCATAATTTTCAGGTAAGCTTGCAACTCATCCTCTGCTTTGATCATATTATTGTAGTGGAAATCAATTACATATTGTATTGTAGTGGAAATCAATTACAGGTGGAAAACTTCCTTTTCTATTAATATTGTGTTTTTCATTATGATTGAGACTGCTAAGGAAGAGACCTGGACATCCTATTACTCCAGTGGAAGAGCAGAGATGGTAGATGAGCTATATGTAAAGCTACTGGGAATTAGAAGCAAGGTGAGGTATGGCAGAGCAGCCNATATCTCTATATAGATAATATAACAATAGGGATTCTGTAAAATGTAGCCACTGAATTGAAAATCTGCAGTAATNGAAAACACAGGAATAAAGGGCTCCCAGAAGTTAAGTTTTGCAAAGAAAGAGTGTGGCTGACATGCTTGTGAGAAAGAGAATTTGGTAGGATTTTTACCTAAGAGGTTGGGAAATGATATGCTAAAGGATGTAGAGGAGAAAACATCTAGGGGTGAAAATTGTCTAAATAGCCACTTAGAGTGAGGACGTGGAAGGTGGGACAGATGAAGCACGTTAGTGAGTCCTGAGAACATAAATATCTTAATAAAATATCAAGAGAAATATAGTTATCCTCCACCCAAACCACACCATATTTATAAGAGAAAAAAGGACTTTTCTCTAGCCAGTTATTAATGACCATGACAAAGTGCAAGGGAATTAGAACTTTTCTCCAGTCACATAATAATGTCTATGAAAATTTTTAAAGAAATTCAGCTATTGTGTAAACCCAACTAGAAGGTTTAGTATAATCCCTGCAATACAAAAATAATTTGCATTGTGCGATCAAGAAACAAGAAATGCACCCATCCACACACTATGTTCATATATATCATGAACATGTTGAATGCTGAAACAGAATCAAGGAGGACAATTTATATTCACTTTTAAAAGCCTGTTTTCATCAGGGTTTAATTTCTGAAGTTTTATATCCATTCAGGATCTAGCATTATGAAAGAACAATATTTTCCAAGTTCAGATCTGAGCAAAGTGGACGCTGGTATATGTAGCTATTACACTGCACTACATTAGCACAGCTAATCAGGACTGATCATCCCCCTTCAAGGAGACAGAAAGACCACAATAAACTAGACTAAAATGTGCTCTTGGGCCTGAAGAAGTTTTACAGCTGCAGAAACATTCATCACTGGTAACTCAAGGCTAATAGCTGTGAAATTTCTAAAGGGAATATTTTGCTTCAACATTGAAATGACCTGAGGTTTAACAATGTTTCATTTCAGATGAATTAAATATTTTGATATCTGGAGAAATGATGTAAAATCCTCCCTTAACTCATTCTGTGCCCTTTCTGTACATGTGTGTCAATTCTGTTTAATGAGAGAGACTTATGGATCTGTAGACTTGCACAAAAAATGGAAAAAACCCTGAAAACAATCCATCCATAGTCTCATGCTTTTGTTGTGTTGGTTTTATGTTTGGGCTTTTATTTTTTATTCTGTTTTGTGGTTTCCTTTTTTAGTTTGTTTTTGGGGTTTTGTTTTTTTAATGAAAAATATCCCTAAGCTTAAAAATTTTTCATCCTAGGGAACAGTCAGATATAGGTCATTCCATAGTCATGGGAACACATTTTCTAATTTTGCCATTGAAGTTATATGAAGCCATTTGGCTTATGCATAGATTCTGGGGATGATTAAAATCTTTGGAGTGATTCTTCAGTTACTTAAATTAAAAAAGATTTTATCCAGGAAGATGAAGTGAAGCTAAATGTTGGTCGTTTGCCACAATAGCTAATCTGACTTAAAGGTACTATTACCAGAAGGATAACTAAGAGCAATTATTAATGATGAACATTTTGGGGGAAATTCACGCACAAGACCCACTTGAAACAGGTTCATGTTTATCATTGCCTTTATTTTCTATGCTTAATTAAATTAGCATAAAGACTTTACCAAGAGATGAAATATAGTACTGAAATGAAACAAGTTGTGGCACCTTCAAAATTCTGTTGAATTTTCCAGCAGGCAAAAGACAAAGAGGCAAAATGAGAACCATGTATCGTCCCTCATGCAAGTGTCACAAATGAATTTTGTGGGGTTTTGTTTCTGATTTTCATCAGACCTTGCCTATAAATCCTATTTCTCTTCTACCAGTCACCTTGCACTTCTGAAACTTTTCTTACAAAATCTGCAAGACTGAATAGAGACTGTGATGCAAGCCTACCTATATGAACGTGACAAAATATCACCTTAAGGAAGATCCATCCTGGTCCTTCTGCCTTTTCATAGCATTTGGGATCTTTCTTGGAGACACCAAAGCAGAGCGTAAATTTGGACTGTTGGAAGGACAAGGCATTTTTATCTGTGGTGATTTTTGTAGCTATTGCATTCACTTTTCTCATTGCCCATAACTTTATACTATCAAATCGTGAATTTCATGTTTCTTAATGAGGGCTTTGCATCAAGGCTGAAGTGCTTTGAACTCTGTCTGCTTCTTTTCAGCACAGCATGGATCCTTGGCAGAAAGTCTACTGATCACAAGGAAGACTGAGAAAAAAGAGTGTTAGGGCAAATTAAAGCATTCTTGGGGAAGCTAAATTTTGTCTTCTACCACCAGTGAAGACTATATTTTATTTGCTGAGTACATCAAGCTGTGCTGCTAAAGTAATGTGATTGTGGCTCTGCCTGCGGTTCCTTTTTCTACCAGCTCCATCTCATTCACAGGAGCTGCATGGAGTAACATAGTTCAGGAAACTAAGGGCTCTAAGCAGCATGTGTTAAAGTGGGGAGAAGAGGAGAAAGTCAAATCATTTGCCAAAGTTCAGAGCAAAGTAGTGGCAAATGTCTTGCTAGAATTCAGGGATATTTTGCTGCAACTTTTGTTTGCCTAGCAACCAGTCATCTTATAAAAGGGCTTTGGTGGCTTCAGGCCTTCAAGCAGATAAGGTTTATTAAAAGAGAAATCATCATACAAAAAAAAATATAACTGAAATCAAACCAAAGCAGTAATGGAAAAGACACTAATTTGCAAGCAACAAGAGAAAGCATGAGTGCAAATCAACCCTGCTTCAATATTATGGGGAGTTTTTCTTGAAATAATTCCAGTCAAATTCATATAAGATGCTGTCCTGAGAAGTTTTTCCACTGCCCTCACTTCTCCACAGCACTGTACTAAATGGTGACCATTTAATACATTTCAGTTTCCTTGCAGCTTCCCAAGGAACTGAACTGAGGGCACTCATGGCCTAGGGATACAGTTATCCTAATTAGCTTAATTAAGTTGTTCCTTTACATCTAGAGCACAGGAAAGAGAACAGTAATTTACATCTATATTTAATCAGAAAATTGGAAAACTCTGCAGTGATACACCACTGGTACAATAAAAGTTACTGCCACTGGTCAATCCTCAGAGACATCTTATGACTCCCATGAATCACAGAGAGGGAGTTTAGATGGCTCTCCCAGATGTAAAAGACACCAGTGAACACACAACCATTTAAATAAACCAGACAGGAGCAATTTCTTTTCCTGTAATCTACAGAAACAAATGCCTCTGCATGATGGAGAGTAAAACAGGATAGTGAATGACATCTTTCTATGGACAATGTGACTGGTATTCTAAGCTTCTTTCCTTTTGGGGTGGTCATCTACAGCTGTCTAATATTAAATTACATGAAGGGAATCTTGCCCAGCCATTTCCAATGGAGCCCCTAAGCAAGAATGCAAGGATTTTATTTGACTTCCCAATGGGGAATTTTGTGCCCAGAATGAGCTGAAAAACAATAAAAGTTTTTATTGTCACTGATGGAAAAAATTATAAAACAGACCAACTCTTGTTACCCTCATTGAACAAGAATGAGAGAATATGTTGTATTTGTACTGTATTGGCAAGAATGAGAGAATATGTTGTATTTGTACTGTATTGGCAATATTTTCAGTTTCTGAGAACTTTTGGCGACCAGAAAACTGGGCTAGAGGGAATTCTAGGTCAGGTTAGAGTATTTACCCATGTGGACAGGGCATACAAATCCAACTTACGGCTTCAACTTACCATGTGGTAGATTTATACTTCAGGTTGTCTTTTATAGTCAGAAGCATTTTAGCAAGAATCACTTTATTTCACCTTTTTGACTCCTGATGTTATATTCTTTCACTCAGTGTTTCAGATCAGATTTTGCTTGAAAATCTTAGACTAAATATTGCTGAAACTAATGGTCTGTCAGAAAGTTTGAAGTAGAAATGGAAATGAATGTGGCTGCAAAATCACACTTGCAGTAGACTTTAATACTTTTAAATTAATTCCTCTTTTAACTGGTGCTGGAGCTCTACAGAAGGTTCACTATCATTAGTAGAGAGCTGGCTGTATTATTGAGGGAAAAGAGTAAACCACAATTCATTATGCTCTGAGATAAAAAAACTGAAAGATACTGAACAGAAGATTTTGAGACCAACCCAAAACAGATGTTGGAAGTGTAGGGATAAAGTAAGAGGAGCCTTAACCCTCAGAATGTGCTGACCAATATCCTAAAGGAAGGATAAAAAAATCAAACAAAAACAAAACCTCAAATATGAAACTGTAGTGGGTTGATGCTGGCTGGGTGCCAAGCATCCACCAAAGCTACTCTATCACTGTACTCTGCAGCTGGACAGGGGAGAGAAAATATAATGAAGGGTTCATGGGTTGAGATAAGGACTGGGAGAGATCACTTGCCAAATATTGTCATGGGCAAAACAAGATAGAAATAGGGATATTAATTGAATTTATTACTAACAAAATCAGAGCAGAATAATGAAAAGTAAAATAAGACATTAAAAAAAAAACCCTTCCTTCCACCCCCAGGGAATGGGGATTATGGTCAGTTCATCACCTGTGGTTTGCCCTGCTGCTCAGGGAGGGGAGTCATTCCCCTGCTGCACCATGGGTCCCTCCCATGGGAGACAGCTTTCAATGAACTTCTCAGATGTGAGTCCATCTCACAGGTAACAGTTCTCCACCAACTGCTGCAAAGTGAGTCCATCCCATGGGCAGCAGTCCTCCCAAAATGGCTGCAGCTGAGTCACTCTTCCATGGTGTGCAGTCCTTCAAGGGCAGGCTGCTCCAGCAGGGGCTCCTCTCTCCATGGGCCTCCCATGGCATCACAGCCTCCTCTCAGGCACCCACCTGCCCTAGCATGGGTCTCCTGCATGGGCTGCAGATGGATCTCTGCATCTCCTGAACCTCCATGGGCTGCAGATGGATCTCTGCATCCCCTGAACCTCCATGGGCTGCAGATGGATCTCTGCATCCCCTGAACCTCCATGGGCTGCAGATGGATCTCTGCATCCCCTGAACCTCCATGGGCTGCAGATGGATCTCTGCATCCCCTGAACCTCCATGGGCTGCAGATGGATCTCTGCATCCCCTGAACCTCCATGGGCTGCAGATGGATCTCTGCATCCCCTGAACCTCCATGGGCTGCAGATGGATCTCTGCATCCCCTGAACCTCCATGGGCTGCAGATGGATCTCTGCATCCCCTGAACCTCCATGGGCTGCAGATGGATCTCTGCATCCCCTGAACCTCCATGGGCTGCAGATGGATCTCTGCATCCCCTGAACCTCCATGGGCTGCAGATGGATCTCTGCATCCCCTGAACCTCCATGGGCTGCAGGGGGGCAGCTGCTTCACCATAGGCTGCACCATGGGCTGCAGGGGAATCTCAGCTCCTCCCTCTCCTTCTTCACTGACCTTGGTGTCTGCAGAGTTGTTCTTCTCACCTGTTCTCACCCCCCTCTTCTCTCGACGCAAATACAACTGTGCCATAACTTTTTTTGTTTCTTCTTAAATAGGTTATCACAGAGGTCTTACCCCATTTCTAATTGGTGCAGCCTTGACCAGCAGCACATCAGTCTTTGGAGCTGCCAAGGATTGATTCTGACAGGCATGAAGCTGCTTCTGACAGCTTCTCACCGAAGCCACCCCTGTAGCCCCCCTTGCTATCAAAGCTTGGCCATGCAAACCTAACACAGAAATATATACATGCCATTTAGGAAGACCTGGAAAATATCCTGAAAGAGGAGAAACTCTTAAGTGACCTAATCTTGGCTCTAATTTAAGATTTTTTAATCCTGGTTTCAGGATTCAGCCTGTCAAATTCTTGCAATGTATGCTAAAATGAATAGGGTGGAGTAAATGAAAAGTCCAATTTTCTAAAATTACATCAGCAGCATGTTGCAAATTATTGCAGCATGGAAGGAGATCAGAATTTGAAACAGTTGACTTTTTCATTCAAGTACACTTTATTTTTTCATTCAAGTAGAAGTGACTGTTAAAGGTTTAATTTAAAAATTTAAAAATTTAAAAAACACATTTAAAGCAGTAGCTTTGCTGCTGCCTGCAAGAAGACATAGACATTTTAAAATACCTTTTAATTTAGAATACCTACTTATTTACCTGTCTATTTTTAAGAGAAAACAGAGAAAGAAAATCCAATGACTGCCCAAAGCATTCTGAAGATGCAGATCAGCTTTCTGAGCTTTATGCATGGACTGTCCTTTTATGTGTGAGAATGCCACATGGGAGTGACAGGTGCTCAGAAGAGTATAGGTTTTCTGTTGACATAAAGGGCTAGGAGAGCTCAATGTGTTTAGCTATCAAAAAGAATGCTGAGAGGTGATTTGATTACAGTGTATGAGTACCTCATGGGGAGAAAATACCAAAGGAGTCTTTTGTATAGCTGAGAAGTGACTTAGCAAGAATCAGTGATGGGAATAAAAGGCTGAGAATTCACATTGTTAATGTCTTTATTTAGTGAAAGCAAAGGTATGTAAGAGCTGAAACAAAGTCCTAACCAGACACTGGAATTTATTCTTTAAGTAAGAGAGCAGATTTTATACATTGTGTTATTTACATGTTGGACAGATTATAAGGGAAACAGGGTGCAATAAAGCAGCCACAGTACAAAGGAACTTAATTCAAGCTTTAGAGGTGTTGTGTACAGCTGGGCTAAATCCCATGTAAAATGTAAAACTTTAATGTTCTGTGTCTCTAAGCCTGAGAAACTGTCAGGGATCTCTCCTTGGGGAGATGGCTCTTTCATGCCACTGAAGAGCCTCATATCAGTCTGTACCTACATGTTAGTCCACTTGCTACTTGGCTTGTCCTGATGTTTATATTGTGGTCAGCTTTAAACACGTCCTCCAAAAATACTTTACTTGTGGATGATGCAGTTTTATCAGGATAAAGGATGCCACCTTTCTGCAGTGGTCTATAGCACATGCCTAGGACATGGAACTTCCTCCCTCCAAGTCTAAGAAGACAGGAACTATGTTCACATCTTCTGAATGTCTCAGTCATCACAAAACCAGGACTGAACCACAGACAGGGTCTGGTGGCCGGAGGAAAATACAGACTGATGCTTTTGCCTCAGATGGTAGAGAGAATCTCAATTCTTCTTCTCAGTGTCCTTTGGGCCCTTGGGCCACTAAATTTTACAGAGAATCACAGAATGACAGAATGGGTGGGTTTGGAAAGGATCACAGGGTAACTTGAACAATAAGGATGTTCTTCCCCATGATGTGGTGGAACTTCCTGTACATCAGTTTCTGCCCATTGCCACTTGTTCCATTGCTTGGCCCTAGCAAGCAGAGCCTGGCTCCCTCCCTCCCTCTTGACACCTCCCTTCAGGTCCTTATAGATATTCATAAGGCTCCCTCTCAACACAGAAATGTGAAAACACTTCTGGGAGCAGTGACTTGGGGTACCCCTCTATTCCAGGCATGCTCATACAAATACCTACATGAGGCACAAGAATTCCATGTAGGACCCATGTGAGGTTACACATTTGTTGAAAGTTATGCATGAGTTACTTCAGTTATGCAAAGCTTTCATTGCAGCAGTAGAGTATGAGTCACAGATTGCACATTGCCCTTCACAGCAGTGCACAGTGCCTAACAGGGAAGAAATAACTCTTTCCAGGCCTGCTTTAGATGTTATATGAGAGGACTTTTTCTTGTGTAACTTAAAAGGGACAGAAGGTAACTGGTGTCATTATATCTGAGATTGTTACAGTTTTCTGCAACTGAAAGTAACAGATTGTCAGACGCTGGGCATATGTGTGCTTCATGTTCTTTTCTATTCAGTTAATCAATAAAAATAATTATGAGAACATTTTCCACGTCAAAGAGAGAATGCGTTGCCTTTTCACACTGAAATACATTGGGGATGGGGGATGGTGGCAGCAGAAAGCAGTAACTTTAGGAAGTGGAAAGACAGAAATGGATGTGTTCAGTCTTGGGTAAACTGACAAGAAAAAAAGGAGGAAATTAGAAGAATGAATCAGAACTGAGTCAGCTACCTTAACTGTTTTTCAAAGGAGGTGTGCCTCATCCTGTGCTGATAAGGATGTTGACCAAACTTCCAAATCCCACTATATCTACTGAAACATGTGTGGCACTTGTTACCCCAAAATCATGTACCCTTTCAGGGATACTCTGGCTGAAGGAAATAATATTTCTTTTGTTAATCAAACTCACAATGGTCCGACTGGCACACAATTTCTCTCTATCTCAGTCATGGCCAAAAATCTGGGGGAAAAGACAGGCATTAGACGAGGAAACTGCATCTTTATAAATAAGATGGATAAAAGAAGTCTTTGTAAGATATCAAACATATGGCTGGGGGTTATTTGCAATAGTGTGGTGGTTCAGAGCCTGGCTGAAAGGGACAACATGAGGAAAAGTTCAGCAAAGGATAACTGAGAGGAGAACAGCTTGAGGATATTGAGATTGCCAGTAGGAAAAACAAGCAAGGCCTTTTTATTTTTTGTTTATTAGTTTGACAGAGGTAATGAGAAAGCAAGGATATAATCCTTTCAGTTGCATGAGTGTGCCTGGGGATTTCCCTGAGTTGTGGTATATAGGTATCTTGGTTTAACTCAGCCCCCCACTAAACACCACTCAGCAACTTTCTCAAACCATCCCCAATGGCGGCATGGGAAGAAGAATTGGATAAAAGTAAAAAAAATGCCAAATTTCATGGCTTGTGATAGAACAGTTAAATAACTAAAGCAATATAAAGTTATACAAATTACAATAAAAAAATGAGGAGAAAGCAGGAGAAATGAAACCCAAAAGAAGACCCAAGCAATTCATTATACAGGTGCTCAACATCCTATAACCAATGCCCACCCCGTTTCCAGCAATACTCTGGTGATTTTCCCCTTCAGGTTAACTTCCTCCAGTTTGTGTACTGAGCTTGGCATTGTATGATATGGAGTATATATTTGGTTAGTTTGGGGCAGCTGTCCCAGATATCCTCAAGGCAACTTGTGCAGCTCCTCACATGACAAAGCATGGGAAAATGAGAATTCTTTGACCCAGGTTAAGCACTATTTGGCAACAACCAAAACACCAGTGTGCTGTCAACATTATTCTATACTAGATCCAAAACACAGAACTGTACCAGCTACTAGGAAGAAAATGACCTCTGTATCAGCTGAAACCGGGACAATAGGATCCAAGTTCAAGAGAAGGGCATGCTTTAGGTGTAATGAGCCAAGAATAATGTCAAGTCTCAGAAAATAGGTGGAAATTTTCCTGCAACAAATGAATATGTAAGAAACTGATTACAAAAAGCAAACACACAGAAGTCAGTCTACTTTATTCGGAACAGGTTCATTATGTAAGGGCTTGCTGAAAAGTAAGAAGCAGTTTTATATCAGTTTTTACATTTCCCAGGGCAGACATGCTGTCCACAAGAGGATCTCTTCCAGAAATTTATCAGAGTCCTAATCCTTTGGCATTCACCACTTGGATGCCTACAATAAATACATTAAAGTTTGAGACATGCCTAGATTTTGTGCCTTCTCAGCAGAGAGGAATAAATGCTTACAGGACACAAGCCATCTTCTCCTAAGTGGATTGCTGGAAAAGATCAGATGAATCATAAGCCAAAAGTGCCTATTTCTCTTTATTGACTGTAAAGGGAGTACAGGCTCATCCATATGCTGCTATGTGTGTCATTTTCTGTGAAAAGCTCAAACAATTTATTAGTCACCCTCAAACAGTCAGTACTAGAATTAAGCAGAAAAAAAGGCTTTGGAGCACTCAGGTGCTCAGATATTTGCTTTCTTTCTAACTTGGAAAGGCAGGACAAAATGTCTGCAACAACGTGTATGAGAAAATGAAGACTCCTCACAGAGTCCTAAGGATCTGTACATTTGAGGACATGTATACAAAGGAGACTTCCAGACAGGAAGGATATTGAACAGACAAGGAGATAAAGAGCAAAGAAGTAGTCTCATGGGAAAGAAATCACATTAGAAATCTTCCCTTTTTGATGTTTTGCCATGTTTCCCAGTGTTGTCTTCCTTTCAGAGGTCGAAAAAAAGTCAACCCTTTCTAGTTTTATGATGCACCTGAATTGATTCTTTTACACAAAAATGATGACTTTCCCTCTCTGGAGTACTGAAAGACAGAGGGACTGGCAGATGTTATAGATATGTAATTTGGGAAGCAAACTATTATTTACTAATTATGGGCTGATGATGCTTTGATCTCTCTTGAGAAGTGGTTTTGGGGTCCTACCATACCCAGTACTAAGACCACTCTGTCTTACATACTGAAGGCTACTGTGAACTTTAATTAAGCTCTGAGCCTTATTTCACCATGATCTCACTACTATAACTGGGGAGGGAATGGAAGACAAGATGGATAGCAGTGGAAATAATTAAGAATAAAAAGTGGAAAGCGTGGCAGGACAGCATCAAGCACACATCACTTGGTGCATCAATCACCACCATCAACCTCCCCAACTCTTCCTCAGTTTTGCTGTCCTTAAATGTTTTTTCCAACACAAGCACTGAACCAAGGGCTGAAGATGAAAGATACAAAAGAAAAAAAA
>WBNQ01049580.1:5991-28785 GCA_013401375.1 Spizella passerina | reverse complement strand
CACCCCCCTGTCACAAGGTGCATGCCAGAGAGGTCATTCATTAAATGCAGTGTCCACAATAAGGTCCAGAGGAGGAGGATCAATAATGTCTATTCCTGCCACTGAGCCCCAATTCATCCATGGTATGGAAACTTGAAAAGTGGCTTCACACTGCTCTAAATGGTTTCCTCCACTAGAGACAGATCAAAAGGGCCAAATTCTCTGCCTTGGCACTGGCTGCTCCAGGGCAGGAGCCAATGGTTTAGGTGGTGCTGGAGGCTGGCGTTCCTCCTGACTTTTTTATAAGCTTGTTTTGAGAGAGAGGCTCTGCAGGGAAATTGGTTCTCCTGCCTGCCTCTCTCCAGGGTAACACCAGGCTGTGTGCTCTGTCCTTCGCTTTGCTGTGCCAAGCCCTGCCCAGGCTGCTCCTGCTCCCATCCCAGCTCCTCTCCGTGCATCCCCCAGGCCGCCCCTTTCCCTGAGCCAGGCTTTTGGCAGAGCACAGCTCCTGAAAGGCACACGGCATCGCTCACCCTGTGCACAGGAGAAATCCCTCATCCACAGGCCTCAGCATCCCCCTGCTTCTCCTGGGGATGGAAATGGGTGGTGCGGGTCCCAGAGAATCGAATCGGCTGGAAAAGATCTCTGGGATCATCGAGCACCCACCCCCATGGCACGGGGTGCCTCCCCCCAGCTTTCCTTAAACACCTCCAGGACAGTGACTCTCCCACTTTGCCAGACATATTCCCACGTCTGATCACCTTTTCTGTGACCAAATTCTTTCTAATGTTCAAACTAAGCCTTCCCTGGCGCAACCTGGGGCCACGTCCTCTCATCTGCCGCTTCTCCGTACTGCATTAAACCCACAGGACAGAGGCGCCCACAACACTGGATCTGGCTAGAGGCCACTGCCACCACCTTCCCACGGCACCCATGGAGAGACACCACCCTTCCCTCAGCACACGATCCGCGATTATCCCGTTTTCCGCGACCATCCCATTCTCCCCTCAGGGAATTCTCTCCCCGCGTCGCCCCCGCCCTCACCTCATGCCGGGCCCCGCGCGCCGCGCGCGCGCGTCATCGCCGCTGCGCCGGGTTGGGCGGGGCAAGGAGATGACCACGCCCACAATGCACCGCCCCTCCATGCACGCTCAGCGGGGCGGGGCGGGGCAAGGAGATGACCACGCCCACAATGCACCGCCCCTCCATGCACCCTCAGCGGGGCGGGTACGGCCCCGCCCCTCGCCTGTGACCACGCCCACCTCACGGCCACGCCCGCGCTTGGCCCCGCCCCCGGCGCTCCCCTCAGAGGCGCTCGGCGGGCGCGGGGGGCGATGGCGGCGGCGCCGCCCTGGGGGTCCGGGCGGTTCCGGCCCCTGCCCGCCCGCGGCTGGTACCTGTCCGCCCGCGAGCGGCGGGAGGTGGACGACGACGAGGAGGAGGAGGAGCAGGAGACCGCCCCGCTGCTGCCGCCGCCGCCGGGCAGCGTGCGTGTGAGGGGCGGCGGGGAGGGAGCGCCCCGAGGGGGCTGCGCTGGGCGCTCAGGGGAGGCTCGGGCAGCGCGGGTTCAAAGGGCGGCGGGACGGGGCTGTGACGGCGGTGACAGCACCGGGGACGGGAGAATCACCTGGAGGAGGGGGGGATCAGCCTCTGCTCCCATGGCTGCTCCTGATCCCTTCGCTTCCCTGCCTGCTGAGCGCTGGGAGCGCTGCCTGGGCCCTGCTGGGGCACGCAGGGACAGCCTGATCCCTGCTCTGAATCCTGCCGTGCTCGTTCTGCGCTCTGCCCCCGCTGTGCTCCGACCTTGTGGGCGTCTTGGGATGCTCCCGGCATCGTGTGTGCGCAGGGATATGCGCCGTGTCAGAATGAGAAGTGAGATTTTAGATTAAAGAAGGAGAAGTTGACTGTTGCCTCCTCCCTTCAATTTCATTTTAGGAAAGATCAAAATAGTTCTTTCATTAATTGTGCTTTTTTTTTCTGTCTTTTTCACAGAGTTCTTCAAGTCATGGTTCTTCCTTTGCTTTCTCAGTGTTTAACTTAATGAATGCAATCATGGGCAGTGGGATACTTGGCTTATCCTATGCCATGGCCCACACAGGGATCATGGGGTTTAGGTAAGTTTTCAGTTTTTACCTATACTTGTTTTTAAGCTCCCACTGTAGGTTTGAATTAAACAAAAAAAAATTACTGAGACTCCTGTGCAAATGTGAGGAAGAAATAAATAGCTTGTGCCTTTCAGAATTGTTGATTAAGATCTTCCCCTTTTTAATTTAGTCATTCAGATCTGACCTAATATAAGCCCTACCCAGATGTTGCATTAAATTGCCACAGGGTGGCAATTTCTTGGCCATTACTCCTGATAGATTGATATTTTCCTTTATAAAATCTGATTTCCTTTAGCTCTAGGAATGGGCCTTGTGGAATAGGATGGATATGTGGCTGAAAATTATGAATGAACTCGTGCTTTTGTTTGCACTTTTGCTTGTTGCAAATGCTGACCTGTGGGTAATGGGGCCAAAGTCACTGGAATTGTCACTTTGTCCATTTCCTAAGCATTGGTTTCTCTTCACTGAGGGATGTGTGTTTGTGTTTATGTGCACTCACAAACTCCCATGGTTATGGCCATTCTGTAATCCACACATCAGGGCAACTTGGCAAGTATTGGGAAGATCAGAAACCATGTGAATCACAGTCAGCAGATAAAAGCCATAAAATGAGGAAATCCTGTAGCTTAGTTCTTGCAAGAGTAGCATTCTTAAAGCTCCAAAGTGCATTGTACTGTAAAAGTGCTTAATTGTGAATATTTTGTGGTTTTTAGTATCTTGCTGCTGATTGTTGCCAGCCTTGCTTCTTACTCTGTGTTTCTCCTGCTCAGTATGTGCACTCAGACTGGTAAGTGCAAAGGATTTATCTGACAGTGAGCTCTGAAATATTTCCTCACTTTTATCACAGAGACATGACCCACTATAAAGATTGCAGTTAACAGGGATGTCTGATTGACTGACATCAATATTTAATGTTTTAACAATTAATGTCTGCCATTTAAAACCAGGATTTTGAGTCTTTTTATGCAAAGCAAATGCCAAACTGACAGGTTTCTAAATTTTTATTTTTTTCCAAATACCTCTCTTATCTTTCCAGAGAGATCCTGTATTTCTGCAGCAAAATTATTTTGGTGCTGGCTGAACCTCACTATTGCAGTGTGTGCTTTGGCTTTCAGTGAGTGCCTAAGAGCACTGAAATAGCAGCCTTTCATTCTCCTAGGAGTAGTGCATATATTTTAGTCCATGGTTTGAAATGGATACCATTCAGGTTTTTCAATCATACTGGATTATCATTATTGTTGTGGTGCTTTATAGATGCAGCTTGTAGAGCATTTTTGATGCTGAATGAGAGAGAAGTCATGGTGCAGCCCTTGGGAACTGCACAGCTTTGAGACAGCTCAATCAATCCATTCCAATACCTGCAGTCAGATCTGCTCCTGTTTCAATTCCTGCTTCTTTTAATTGCTGCTGGAACAACTGAGTCTTTCCTTGACTTCTGCTGCACAAAGATCATGTTACAGCAGGAAGTCTCCCTGCTTATTGTTTCCCTCTCATCTGTTTTCCTCTCTTTTCAAAGGTGGTGGGAGAAAGCTGCTGCCTCTTTCCTCCTTGGCTTTGTTTTCTTTAGCTGCCTTTGGTCTCTCAGATGATTGCATCCTGGTTCTTCTTAGATCTGCTGCTCCTGTCCCCACCTGTTGAGTGATCTTCATGCATTCTTAAAAAACACCCCTCAGAGGTAGGGTTGTTTTATGCTTGTTATTGTTGGCTGCTTGATGATTTGGGATTAAGGGTTTGGTAATTTTTTTCTCCTGTTGGAGTGCTGCTTATTAGAAAGGAATCAGAACCAGAAACATGAAGCTAGAGAGGTACATGAGAAGCAAAAAAAAAAAGGGGAGATTCAGGTAATTTTAATGGCCTTTTAAACCTCTTCCTTCAGGCTGAAAAGTTCTGTATTTTATGGGCATTAAGTGGCATTAAGCTGTTGTCTAGTAAAAAAAAATAAAGAGATTCTTGGAAAAGAATTATGGTGAGGGGGAGAACTAAGGATTTAAGTAAGAAGAATTTGGATGTTCTGAACTCAGAGGCCTGATATGAATGAAGGCTTTAACTCCTCAGTTCTTGTCCAAAGGCAGCAGTTCACCTCAGACAAGCATTTCTGAAATGCATGCAGCTGAAGTGTCAGAGTGAAGAATTCCTCTATCTAATAATAATTAGTTATCACCTAATGCTGGCAGGTAGGACTTGCACCAGAACTATGTCTGGATAACTTTGCTGGATTTATCACCTTTTGTGTTTTGCTTTTTTTAAAAAAAGATTTGAGATCATATTTTCTATCATTCCTGTCAGCTATTGAAGTAATTAAATGCTAGACAGCATTCCAAGTTTTTCCTTGGAACACTGTCTTTAAAAAGTGGGAAATTCAACCTTTGTACCTTGACAAAGTAAAACCTCTGTATGTGTTTGATTCCAAAGTACTTAATTAAACTTTTTTTTTTTAAATCTACATTAATTTGTAAACAGTATTGGAGTATTAAACTTAATCCATGTGAAAAAGTTGGAAGGAAGTTTCAGTATTTTTATATTAAAAACAAGCTAGAAAAAATTAAAAGATGATGAAGAGAAACTGTTGAAAGTGTTTGTAAACTATTATTTAGGAAAGAGATGACCTATAAAACACCTTCTGAAAAGAAAACACTAACACTAATTCCATTTCAAACAGAGGCCAGGATTTATTAAGCACAAGTATTTTAGTTGCAGTTCAAAAATAAAGAAGTCTCTTCAGTTACTCATTTATATTGGTCTGGACTTTGACAAAATCAAGTGATTTGTGTAGACCAAAAGGCTTAGCAAAAAAAAATATTGTCAAGTGTTGAGTTGAGATTAGTTTAGTCAGTGTTTGTCCTGTTAATTCAGTATGACCTGTGTTGTTCTGGGCTGATAAGGGCTGAGATTACTCTGTAAAGCAGAGGAATTGGGAATTTAAGTGGGATGCACTTTGAAGTTTTGTGGTTGTTTTGTTCTTTTCATTTTAGGAGTCAGTCACAAATATTGCTGGTATTGTACTTGCCCCTTCACATTTAAAGGGATAATTTCCATGCAGTGTTAATAACATGATAAAAAATAAGCTAATCAGGTAGAACTTACTTATCTTTATATAAATTGCACTAAATATTTTGTTCTATATGTTCTTGAAATTACAGAAGGAATGTGATCAAGTAATAGGGCTTCCCAGTGTTTACAGGACTAAGCTGATTACAGAAAATACTCCAAGGTTTCAAATTGCTCTTTTGGAATTGTGTGGAAAATTTTGTTCTCTTTGCTCATAAGTCCTCATACATGTGTATTTATTTACCATGTAGATTTATATTTATTTATTTCTATTTATTACCATGTGGTAAAAACAACTTGCTTTTAAATATGTTTACTATTTTACTGATTTTTTTAATAGCAACGAAGATGGCTACCTAAAATGCTTTTTTCAGTAATTTAGTAGTGATTAGCTACTTTATAAATGGAAATTAGGAAAAACACAGGGTAAAATCTAGTAAGACATATTTTTTGTTGAAGTATATTTGTTAGAGACAGTTCCAGGTTTATGCTGAGCACTGACTCTGGCCCATTTAATTTTGTTATATTATTTATATTGTGATAATGTGCTGGTGTAGTAGCAGAATGGGAAACACTGCCCTTGAGAAAACCATATGAGCAAATTCATGAATTTCTGTTGGGTTTGGTTTCTGTTTGTTTTTGTTTTGTTCTGTTCCCCTCTGGGGCACTGCTCTGATTGTGTGCAGAGCTTCAATGAAATAAAACCAGCTAAGCTTGGGCAGGTGTGAGGCTCCAGCGCTGCCACCTGATCCCTGTGAGGTGCCTGTGTCCCCTGCCTTGTGGCATTTCCAGAGGCTGGGGCTTCTCTCAGGTGTGGAAAGCTCAGCCTGCACAGCTGGGCCCTCAATTAAACTGTGACAGGAGCAGGACCAGGGTTCTACCAAACAGAACCAAGGCAGAGAAACCAACAACAGAATTATGTGGGTTTCAGCTTCATTTTTCCCTCTGAGGCATTAACAGCTGTTTATTATATCCCAAGAAATTAGTGGTGTTTCTCAGAAAACTTTCATCTTTTTGATACTGCTTGAGTTTCTGATAACAAAATACAGAGTAACAATGAGAGGCTTTAATATGAGTTCCTTCTCTCTGAGAGAGGATTGTTCTGAGTTATAATAGAAGTGAGCTTCAGCTAAAACCCAGCAAAATTACACAGGAAACCACAGGCTGTTTTCATGTAATTATGTAAGTGGGGTGCAGGTAAGGGCAGGATTTTTGTTTTGCTTTGGGTTTTCTTTTGGGTTTTTTTAATATTAGATTTCAACTAAAGAAGGTGTTTACCTTCAGCTGTCTTGAAGACAGAGAGGGCCTAGTTCTTAAAAGCTGGAAAGATGGTAATATTTGTATTTGTAGAAAGATGAAAATTTATCCTCTGTTGTCATCCTAATTTAAAAAACCCTGCTCTTTTAAGAAATAAAATACAGAAATATCTTATATCTAATTGCTAATGCTAAGTTCATAATCCTTCACCCACAAAGAACATCTTTGGGAGGAGGCAATTTGCTGTTAATGTACTAGTATTATATTTTAAATACTAAAACTGCAAGTACTAAATTGAGTTTCTGAAGAGTCTCTGAATGTTTGAGAATAAAGCTGTATTTTGTAGCAGGAGTACAGGTGAATATAAAAGCTATTTTGTAAGTAGAAAATGCTATGAAATACTCTTTGAATCCTGAACTTTATTAATTTTAAAAGGGCCAAAAATAGAGCTTTCAATCCTTTCAAGTTAGAGAAATTTTAGCTCTTTTTTTCCCTTACCAACAGCTGTCACTTCTTATGAAGACCTTGGCCTTTTTGCATTTGGATCAACTGGAAGGGTGAGTATTCATCTTTACCTGTTTTTCTTCTTGGTCTCATGCTTCTGATATGCAAATGTTCTTTGCATAATAAAGAAATATAAATAAAATTAATAGAATATTACTAACACCATAGTATGCTGAAAAAATCCATGACAGCCTGAAGCTTTTCACTTGGTTTCACTTTTTGTGTCTGCTCTGTGGATGTCCAATTTCAGTGAAATTTGCCCTCCTGAAATGCAAAATTTTGTGCTGCTTTCCTGTCAGAGTGTTCACTTTCAGTTATCTTTAAAAATTGCTCACTGCATTGTTGCTCAAGGTTCAGGTTTGATACAGTCCTGCCTGTGCTGTAAAAGTGTTCAGAGACAGGGAAGTGGTGGATTTGCTGTGGTGTTTCAGCATTTCCTAGGGATCTGAGGTAAGGGATGGCTTTTCATGTCATTCCCACTACAGGAACAGCTGAGAGTACCCAGGATGCATGATACGTGTTTCCTTTTGCTTAATAAGCTCTTCACATGAATGTTTCTTACTTGTTTTAGCTCATGATTATAAAAACCCACAAAATCCCCAAAAAACCAAACCAACAAACAAAAGCCACCAAACAGAACCACCATCAAACATAACCATTTCTGATACAAGAGTAATCAAAATGTTAACTATTATTTTAACTCATTATTTTAAACATTAACTATTATTTTTTAGTAGTGTGTTCTGAATCTCTCCCAGTAATGATGTTACTGCCTGTGAATACAGCACATTTAATGTCAATTTGTTAATTTGTGAATTCTGTGCTCTGTGTTCCAGTTATACCTTACTGAAAACAGATTTTTTTACCCCACATGAGTGTGATTTTAATGTTTTTCTGAAACAGTGCAAACTTTTAAAAATGAGTTTGCCTTAACAACCTAGAGACTGCTTTCTTTTATCCAAATGTCAGTGAGGATTAAGCCTGAGCTATCAGGTGTTTGTAAGCCTTCCATTAGCATTAATAAGCAGATGAGTGTAGCCTGAGGATCAATATTTATTGATCAAATTAACAAGTGATCAACCTTAAGAGATAATAAACCTTGATAATAGCAAGGAATAAGACATAGTTATTTTTACAGGAGCTGTTCTGTACACATTAACCATGAGCCATTACTTGAAAAAGTCATAGAAATGTAGAGCTGAAGAAGAAACTAAAATGTGACTTTGCCTTTGCCCTGAAGCAGGGCTGAACACACATAAACCATTCTTGGCAGATGCTTGTCTAATCTGTTATTTAAAAACTTAAGTGAAGGAGATTTCACAGCTTCACATCATAGTCAATGTGTGTATTTTCTTTTAATTCTTCTTAATATACTGTTTCATTATTTGCAGTTTAAGTAATCCATGCTGAAAATTATCTGGCCTTTTATTTTCAGTGTGCATGGAGAGCACTGGAATATTTCTGTGTTGGGAAGCTGTTCTTTTGATAAAATAATCAAAATTCACCAAGCTTTCCTGGTGAACTGATGTTTTCTGGAACAGTTTTCTTTGTCACTTGAAATATCTTTGATATTTATACACTTTTGTTAAAACTTGCCTGCTTGGCTTTGCTGCTTCTGAGTGTGTTATCTCAGACTGTTTTCTCTTTGCAACCCAGTAGCTCTTTAAGTCATGTATTTGAGGTCTGCTTCCTGAATGCCTTGCTTTTAACTGATCTTGTTGATTTTTGGGCTTTGCTACTCCACCACCACCATTCTGAGTTCTCATCTGTCCCTGAATAGTTCTCACTTCAGTCAGGCACAGATGACTTTTTTTGTTCTGTTTTTTTTTTCTGCAGCACTACTCAGTTCTCCCTCACACACAGGGATTGGTACTGCCAGGCCAGTGCAGAACCTTGCTTTAATTGGCAGCTTGGTTTGAGTAAACCACTGGTTAACTACTCTTGAACTACAGCAGTTACTCAACCTGCTGATTTCCTTTCAAATGTATTTTCCTGAGATTTGTAAGAATGGAAATATTTTGCTGTTGGAAGATTGCTGATTCTCCCTTTCCAAAGATGTGAACTATTTGTTTCCATCTATGGCAAATTCCAAGATATCTTTTTTTTCCTCCTTTCCTTGGTGAGTTTTGAACTGACTTTGAATTAATTTAAAATCTGAAATTATTTTTTTCAAAAAGCCAAATTTGTATTTCTTCTCATTACTGTAGCCTATTTTTTTTTCCAAGTTGACTTAATGGCAGTGCTCATTTAGGAAATGTCCTATATCAAGAAGAACAGTGGGCAGAAAGAAAACTGAAGTTCATGATCATGGTAATTTAGAGCTAAACTCAAAAGAAAACATTGGAAAAACTTTATAGCCACTTTTAGGGTTTTTTTCAGTTGGAAATTATTTTTTTTTTATTCAGACAAGTTTATAATAGCCTGTGATCATTTTTGCTTCCATGTCAGTCCAGTATGAATAACCACAAGTGCTAAGGAAAAGAGTATCTTGTTTACAAGTTTAAAAAACAGTGACATTCCTGACAGTCAAAAATATTCAGGAATAAGGAAGTACTGTACAAATCTCTGCTGTCTGTCAGAGGTAAATGATAATTTTCATTTGTATTCACCTGATATCAGTTAGAATGCACTTATGTTTTCAGTGATTTAAAAACCTTCTCTTGTGTACAACAGGCTTCACTGTAACATTACTCTTGCTTTGTCTCAGAATAAAAATGTGAAAGATTTTTGTTCCCATGTTCATTTTAGATTGTGCTGGTTTCCATGTGTTAAACTCCTCACTAAGGAGAAGATTCCCTTCCTTTCAGGACTTGTTATCACTGCTACATCTGGTGTGTTTAAGATAATACACATGTGGTTTATGCCTGCTCTAGACATATGATTTTAGTTATCCTTCCTACCCTTTCTAAAGAAATCAATTTTTTTATAGGTCCTTGTTGCAACTACAATAATTATCCAGAATATTGGAGGTAAGAGATTTCATATGCTCAGTATTAAATCTGTGACAGGCTTCAAAGCTCCACCAGCACCAAATGCAATAATTAAAAGTGTTTTTAAGAAACTGATTAAAAGTACAGAAAATTAAGGGAAAGGCTTTTGTGATGGTGCTGAGGGAAGGGCTGTAATTGTGGGATAGATAGGGAATTTTGGGGGTGGGATTCTCTGCCTGTTGCTGCACCCCAGGGTGTGGAGCACATCCCTTAGAGCTGCACTGCTCCTTGGGAGGAGCTCAGGCAGCAGCCTCTCCTCTCTGCCCTTCTGTACATTTGGATCTGGGAGCTGCATTTTATCAGATCATGTGGTTTGGGTTTTGCTGTTGGAACCTGCTTGTGCATTTCAGTGATTTGTGCAGCAAGTGGATGTTTACTTAGCTGTGATGTTTCATATGTTTTGCATTAAGGGGAGCTTTCTTTTTTTAGCTCAATAACTTATTTTTTGGGGGGAATTTATCTTCCTGACTTACATCATGTGGGCTGTCCCCTTCCCCTGTTGGTTATTTTGTCTTTCTTGGTACATGGCATAATAAAAGAAACACTCCCTGGTTTTGTATTTGAACTCTTCCTCAGGTTTGCTCACATACTTGACAGTCACTAAATATTTAGAAATTATTTTTCTGAAAGTAGAAAGTTTGAAGTCTAATAGAACAGTTTGATTTTTTCTTTTGTTGCAAATGTTTTGGATGCTTTCTTTTAAATGAGGGAATTATCTGAAAGCTCCCTCCTCTGTTCCCTACCACCATGGGATACCCATGTTCACATACATCAACTGAAGGAAAGAGCATTCCAGTGCTCTTCTTTCCTTTAGGATTACCTGCCAAGTCCAGATGATTCAATGATTGCTGGTTTTTGTCACTGTCTGAGCACCTAGAACTAAACAAAGTAACTGTGCTTTCATTATAAACTTGGAATATTTTCTTATACTAAAAGTTCCAGTATAATGAAATGGCTATAAAAATCCAAGCATTAATTTTAGGCAGGAGTGACCATAGCAATTCCAAGATTAAGGACTATTTATTCATACAGGTTTTAGAGCATGTTCTGTAGCAATGAACAAATCTTTTCATTTCCTTTCCTGTTTGAGTGCACCTCTGAATAAACAGTACAAGAGAAGGAGGGATACACAGAGCAGGTTCTGGAGATTCTGGGGTCATGTACAAGACTGTTGTCACAGGAAATACAACTCTCATTTCTTCCTCATCACACTCCATAACTTCCTTTGTGCCATTTTAACAAAATTCAGCTNGGTTTTTGTCACTGTCTGAGCACCTAGAACTAAACAAAGTAGTTGTGCTTTCATTATAAACTTGGAATATTTTCTTATACTAAAAGTTCCAGTATAATGAAATGGCTATAAAAATCCAAGCATTAATTTTAGGCAGGAGTGACCATAGCAATTCCAAGATTAAGGACTATTTATTCATACAGGTTTTAGAGCATGTTCTGTAGCAATGAACAAATCTTTTCATTTCCTTTCCTGTTTGAGTGCACCTCTGAATAAACAGTACAAGAGAAGGAGGGATACACAGAGCAGGTTCTATTATTTCTGGGGTCATGTACAAGACTCTTGTCAAAGGAAATATGACTCTCATTTCTTCCTCATCACAGTCCATAACTTCCTTTGTGCCATTTTAACAAAATTCAGCTCAGTAACTCTGGAGCCCCAAACCCCAGTGCGTGCTGGATGCTGCAGTCCCAGTCCCCCATGAAGGTGACTCTGCTGCTGCAGGCTGACAGGCTCCTAAAAAAATCAGATATGAAAAGTTCTCTTCACTTCTCACACAGCTTTGACTCCTAGAGAGCTGCATGGAAAGAAAAGAATTTTTCTTGTCTTTCTGGTCCTTCTGCAGATTTTACATGGCACAGTGCGTGAGTGTAGTTTGTCCTGACTGGGATCCATGCTGGCATTAAGTGTAAAACCTGGGCTCTGCCTGTCCTGCTGTTTGCTGTGCTCCCCTCTTTCTGTCTGTCTGTCTGGCTGAAGGAACCAGGAGCCCTGTTGGGCAGACATCCAGACTCTGTCAACATCTTTGATTTCAGAGCAAGGCTAAAAATAAAATTGTTTTGTGTTACCTCTGCCATCATCAGCCCTGGGTGCATTGCATCACACAGTATCTCATGTCAGAAGTGATTAGAGAGCATGAGATAATGAAAGATGGCTTGTGATTAAGCAACTTTACCAGGGTTATTGTCACTATCTGCATCTTGTCTGGGCTTTTTTTAAAGTTTGCTCTGATCCCTTCTAAAAATAGCCTGAGTGCAGAAGTGATTTATATTAATTTGTGGTGGAGAAAGCACTTTAGTAATAATTTTAATAGTCATGCTTTCCAATTTGTCATCTTTGTGTGTTTTTAAAAGAAAGCTTAATGTGTAAATTTGAATTTGACATTCTAATTGCATATACTCAGGGATTTGTGTAGATAGGGGAATTGATTTTTTTCTATTACCACGATACCCAAGGGAAAAAAAAACAACAACCATTTTTGTACAGCTGCAGGAAAGCACTGATTGGTCAAATTAAGGTTCAAATTTTCAAGTACATTGTTTGGAATTTTAACATGCATCTCTGACATGAGAATTCAACTTTTCCTGCAGATTTTTAATTGTTCCTTGGAAGGCATTTAATTAATCCATATAACACCAATCAAATCTGTTAAATTACCAAGATTAAGTAAGGATGCAGCGGGATACTGAGTTGGCTTTTCAATATCCAAATGTAAATTAGAATAATTTTAATACCTTAACTAAAAAGAGTATAAAATATGAGCTTAGTGTCATCTAACCTGGAGAACATTTGCCTTGCTTTCCTTATAATGAGTATGTTCTTGTAAATAGGTATTTGTTAATGAGGGAAAACAAAAGATTGAATGGCATGGCTACTGATTTTTACATTCCATTTCTCAGTTTTTTGACCCAATCCAGCAGCCCTTTGATTTAATCAATCCCATGAACTGCCTTGTTCCTGACAGGGCTGCTTGGTGTGTGTGTGCAGAGCACATGGAAAAGGGAAATGTCAAACTGCACTTCCCAGGCTGCTCAGGTTTGTTCATCCGCTCCTCCCAACCCTTTCCTGTCACACTCATCTCCTCTGCAGTCATCTTCCCTGGGGCCATTCCTCACCTGCTCTGAGGAGGATCTTGACGGCTCCCAGATGGTGTCAGGTGCCCTCAGAGAAGGGACAGAGCCCTTGAGGAAGTGCAGGCACCCAGGGAAGGAGGGAGGCTGCTGGAAATGCTGAGTTCCATGGCTCTGCTGCTCCAAGAGCAGCTGGAGCTGGATGCATTCCCTGCTATTGTTCAGTGGTGTTGTGCTTCTAGGAAGTGATGGATGAGGCACAGTGGGCCAGGGCTGTGGCTGGCAATCACACAGCCCTTCCCTCTCCCCACCAAGGAGATTTTGGGAGATTCCCAGGTGCAGGGGAAGAAGGAGAACAGCAATTTCTCCTAGAATTGTCCTCTCTGTGGATGGGACTGAAAAGGAGTGCAGTCCACAGCCATGTACCCAAGAGAAAATCTTTAGGACTCCTAAAGCATGTGTAATAAAGTTAGAGAAGGGCTGATTTTTAGCAAGGCTGGTGGAAAAATGGAGACAAACACAATAAAGTATTGCACAAGAGCAGCTCTCAGCCCGTTGCCAGCACTAACAAATGCCAGCTCTGAGCATAGCAGGAAGCATGTGGAGTTTTGCAGCGTGCTTCCCAGGCTGGGGCTGCCATCAGCTGAAGGTCACTGCTGCTGAGATATGGCTGGTGGCTGTGAAGCACACAGACATCACTCCAGACTGCTGAGAACAGGAGTTTAATAATTTAAAATTTATTAACAGTGGCATGAAGTGCTGCAGTACAACCTGCAGTACCACCATGAAGCTTAGATGGTCTCTATGAGGATTTTTGCAATATATATTTTATTCAGTTCCTTCAGATAACCTGCCTTGGCTTGTCCCCAGGTTGCCATTGCAGTCATTCTTTGGAACTAAACTTCCCAGACAGCTCTCTTACTTTTACAAAGAATTATTTGTTTTCTTACATTGAATTAAACTGTATTTATGTAATTTCTATAACTGGTGCTTTTTGAATTTTTGTTTCCACGTGCCCTCAAAGGTACACACTTTTCTTCTTTGTAAGAATCAGTGAAAGGAAAAAATCAGATGAGGAAAAAAGCTCGTTCTGTGTGCCTGGAGAGATTTTTATCGCCAGCACTGCCTGAATGCTGCAGGCAGTGACTGGGAGTGAGAGGATTCGTTCCCGTGGGTGATGCTGCTCTGTAGATTTTATGGCCTGTTAATACAGTCAAGGTGACAGACAACACCCAGAGACCCTGCTGTGACTGTAAGACACCCTAAATAAGTATTTACAATCGCGTGCTTGGTATTTTTCAAGCTTCCCGGAATCAGTGGAGAGGCGCAGCCGCTGTGCAAAGCAGAAATTTCAAAGAGGCAGCACCACCCTCTGCTGGCCTGGGCTGCCTTCCCGGGAGAGCTGCCGGCAGCCCGGCGCCTCGGGAGCCTCCAGCTTCTCCTGCCGGCTTCCACATCCCCTCCCCTTTGTTTTTCGGAGGTAAACACTGAAATATTTCATTTAGCTCCCCTCCATGTAAATATATATAAATATATGTAATCGTGCTTTCAGTGAGTGCCTGCTTAGTGGTGCTGTGCAGAGACTAAAAACCCCTATTTTGTCAAGCTAAGTGGACATTTTTTAATTGCAAATTATTATCTTTTGTGGGTTTTTTCCTTCCCCCACCAAGTTCATCCATTCTGAAGTTTAGTACTAAACGTGTTTGCAAAATTTCTTTCCAATTTAAATAAGGGAAATATTTTTTCAGACTGAGGGGGCAGATGGGAATAACCTTTGTGTAATCAGTGAGAACAATACTCCAGAAACTTTGAAAACAAATCATGGAGGAATAAAATAAAATAATAAAATAAAATACAGCTTTTTTCATGCTGAAACCTGCATCCTTAATACCTTAAGAAATTACTGAGCTTCCTTTAAGTATGGGAAATCTAATTCTGTTTTCAAACAAACTCAAATGTTTGTTTTCACAGCACGGTTTACTTTTGACCTGAAAGCCTAATTATCCTGACTGATTCAAAGTGAGGATTTCCAGTGCAGAGCTGCCTTAATTAAGGGCAGGTTTGTCAGCTCCTGTACTAATTTAACAATTGATGACCCATGCTCCTGTGTTTTCCTATTGCAGTGAATGGAAGGTTTGATATTGTAAAAAATACTAAGCTTGCTTTAAATAATAGAAAAAAAAAATACAGAAATATCAGCCTGCAGCTGAATGGAATGGAATATGTGATGAGCTATGTAGGAAACTTTTCTGTTCTTTTAGCCTAAATGTGCACTTATAACTAAGGAAGTTTTACCAAAATAAATCTGCTGCCTGTGTGTTCCATGTACAATAAAAAGGATTTTTTGTTTGTTTTTTAAGTTTGCCATAAGTTCCAGACTAATTCAGGTAAAAGCTAAAGATAGAAGGAAAAGGAAGCAGGGAACAGAAATTCATCAGGATGAGTCTCCATAATAGAAGGACAAGCAAAGAAATTGACAACTTGTTTGAGTTTTTGGAATTTCTCTGTATGAACAAGGGTTACATCTTCTGTCACACACGCCATTCTATGTATGTATTTAAAACCAAAGAAATTACCCCAGCATTCTTTTTTAAGGTTTCCACTAAGGCCATATTAAAACCAGTAACTCCCTCTCTTCTCCTGTGGGCAGTTTGGAGGGGAGCTTGTTTCCATCTTTGCACAGTGCTTAAAAATGCAAGACATTTACAGGGCTCTGATACCATCACCTATGGTAATCATATTTATAATCATATTTACAGGGCTCTAATACCATCACAGTGGTAGATGAGGAGAAGCTAACCAGAAGAGTGACTCCCTTCAATGAAATTATTTAAAGGGATTTATCACCATAAATTCTATTTTTACTTATAAGTTTATTGTACATTCTCTGGCATCCTTGCTATGGACTTTGGCACTTGGTCTCTTTTTGGGTAGGATAATCAGAAGAAGTTACACTTTTTTCTTTTAACCAAACAACCACCCACACATTTTAAGTTTGGGCTACCTCAGAAGAGGTATTTTGAAGATTATTTAAAAAACAACCTTTTCTCTAGCAGCTGTTTTATCAGATAGGGGTGCATATGGTCAGTGTTAAGCAGTATTGGTAGCACAGCACAGACATTCTGAATAATGTATGCATGCTGTGTGTATTTATAGAGTCCCAGCTCATGCTGGCACTGCAGGCTGCAGTAATGGAAGTGTAAAGCAATTACTGTATTTTATATTTTAGTAAACTTTTTGGGTTTTCTGTCAGCCAAAGTGATAGGTATTTTAAGAGCAATATTTCTTACTGCTTTCAACACAGTGTAAATGTACAGAATAATAAACTAATAACATAATTATGATTTCTGCTGAGTTCTGGTGTGTCAGGGCCTGTTGAGGAGTTCAGAACTGTTCTCCATCAAGTAGCTCTTGGTGCATACTGAAAATTACCTCAAATTAACATAATGCATGCAAATTCAGAACCTGAAAATTAGGAAGTGACCATGTGAAGTTGCTCACTTAATTCTGATTCAGCCCTTGTGGCATCCCCCTGTTGCTGCAGCCTCAGAGCAGGCCATTGCAGAGGGTTTGTTCTGCAGGAAAGCTGTGTCCCTCAGTGCTGGAATAGGTGTCTCATGGCAGCATTTCACAGCAAATCAGAGCACAAGGATTTTGTGCTTGTGCTTTTTGTTGTGTTCTCTTGTGTCACAGCTCAGCCTGTGGCTGTGTAATCTCTCCTTCCCTGGCACATCAAGGCTGCCAAGGAGAGCTGAGGTTTCATTTGTACAACACAGCCTGAGTCAGGGAAGTGAGGTTCAGATTGTTATTTGGGGCAAAGAATACCTGACTTCTTGTCTCATTCTGTGCTCTCAGTTCCTCAGGCAGAAAAAGACTGTCACGTTGTTAAGCTTTTCTTGTTTTAGTTTCATCTTTAAAAAAACAAAAAAACCAACCATGTTCTTTGCTCACTCTGTAGTGTGTTGCAGAGTTACACAGTGGTTTGTGTCTTCATGCCAAGGAAAGCTATAAAGAGTTTTTTCTTCTGAGGAGAATTAACACTGTGTTTGCAAATGAACTAAAAGCAGAATTTGGCTTTTTAAACTGTATTAAGTGTGGGCATCCTGCTCAGATTCATGCACAAGATGTTTAAACAAAAACCAACATCCCAATGCTTAAATAATTTTTTTACCTAGGATTCCAACATCAGGATATAAATAAAATTATTTAATATTCATTATTCATTTTGTAGTACAAACAAGAGAATATAAAAAATCCTGCTATGTGAGATTGTTTCCCATATGGCCAGAGAAAGGAAGAAAGATGCACACAAATGTTCAGCACGCACAATTTTCTTGGTGCAGGGCTGGCTCCCTCCTTAGGAGTGGAATTCAGTGAAATAGGACTCCTCTCAAAAACAAAGAGTGAGCAACAAAGGATAAGTGATCCAGTGATTAGCCAGAGGCTAATAGGAATGCAAGGGCAGAGTGACAGATTGTATATTGGAGGAAATCTGATCTGGAAATTAATTTGAAGGTTTCTGCAGTAGAGACTGCAAAAGAACTAGGTCTGAAATCTTTCTGAAGGACAAATATATGAAAATTCTGACTTGCTTGTGTGTAAAGTGTTGTATCATACAGGAGAGAAGGCTAATGCTTAAATAAGGTTGAATTGCAGTTTAGAGGAATTTTCCTTTCCCTCCTTCCCCACTTAATTTTTTTTAAAAATTAGAATGAAATATGCAGCTGCCTGCAACTTAGCATGAAAAATTGGGTTAATTTACTTACAAATTCTAGTGATCTAGAAATATGCATGCTGTAATTTTCTCTGGTTGAAAATATACTCTGTTATAGGAGAGTAAATCAGGACAGCAGATAAATACCTCAGTACACACAATCAACAGCTACATGCCACTAAAGATACATAAATATTGGGAAAAACCAGAGCTTTTAATTATGAAGAAGTGAATATTATTATTTAGTGACTTACCAAATGGTTTTAATTTAACCTTGTGGTAGGTAGATGTCACTTTGTGTTAATAGAATTCTCTTTCTTTATTGGGACCACCTTACCCTTTCTTCAAAATTTAACAATGACTGCTGTAATACAGCAGTGTCTGAGTCCATCCATCTTTTCTTTAATTATTCAAAAAATTCCTTAATAAAAAACACACAAGCTTATTCAATTATCAGCTTATGAAGGTTTCCCTTTTCAAAATGTAATGTTCTGATTTTAAAGCATGAACAAATACACTGTGGTAAAATTCTAAAGAATTACTAAATACAGAACAGTAACATTTGAGTACAACAGATGAGTTTTTGTCAGGGATTGAATGTAACTGACACTAAAATTACTATATACTATTTACTAAAATTACTATTTACTATTACTAAAATGACTTGCTGCTGCAGGATGGAAATTAGTTTCACTTAGGCTTTGATGCTCATTGAAGCTGTTTGTAAAGCTTGATTTTTTGAGTAGTTCTTTGCTGGTTACCTAAAAGAGCAACATGAAGAGTATGTGAAGGAATCAGACTGGTATAAATTGGGATTTAAAACCCTCTCATTCATTCCTTTGATCACAGTATTTAGTGAAGGAGAAAAGTGGCACTGTGAAGGAGCTTTTGGATTGCTTTCGGCTGAATAGAATTAGAAACACTTAATTTCAAGTAATAATCCTGTAAGAGTAGCTAATAATTTATCTTCTGCTTCACAGTTCCTGTACAGTTCTGCACTTGATATTATTGTTGGGATTTTGTTGGTGATGGATTTGTCATGAGAAGCAGGGATCTGTCACTGATAATCCTCTTAGCTCTAAGGACCAAACCTTGCAGTATATAAAAAATCCCTTTCGAATCCTATGCTTGTGTTTGAATTTCTGTCTTGTATTTATTTAGTACAACAGCAATTGAACAACTATGAAAACTGAGGCTTTAAAAAACCCAGTTCTATTGAGAGAAACAAATATTATTTACTCTCATCATGAATAATGTCTCATAAAGAGGAGGGAGGAGTGCTGCAGCCTTACAGTCTGTCTCTAGCCTGTAGGTCTGTATTCCCAGGTAGAAAGGCAAGACTATATATTACATTATTTTGCCTTTTAGTCCTTTAGCTTATGTTTTCCTTGTTTCAAGACTCACACTGTAAGAGTCTCTTTGGAGGCATTAGCTGACATCAGTGCAGTACTTGCAGCTATTTTTAAAGGAAGTATAAGAGAAAATAAATTCTGGTTCTGGTGCCGCGGTGTCTCACACGGAGCTGAGATGTTCCAGGCACAGCCCTGCTGGTCCAGCCCTGCTGGCTGAGATGCTGCTGTTCCCCTGCTAAATCTGTCCTGCTTCTGTTTGCAGCCATGTCATCTTATCTGTTAATTGTCAAGTCTGAACTTCCTGGGGCTGTTGCTGGGCTTTTGAGCGGAGCCGAGAGCGGGTAAGGAAAAATGCTTCGTGCATTCTGTGTTTGTCTTGAAGAAAAAAGGGGTCCAGCACTGCTGAAAGTGATGCTTGCTGACACTTTCCTGATCTCACACTTGAATTTAAATAGTCATTTACATGAGTTGTTGGAATATGAAATGTATTTGGCAAGTGCAGGTCATTTGCAGCGCGCACACACAGAGCGTGATTCTTCCCTCATGGCGATTTCCTATCCTACGACCTTAAAGTCAGTGGCAAAACTCCATCTACAGGAATCTCCTTCCTGTAATATTGTAAAAGGGGAAGCAGGAAGGTGGTGGGAGGGAGAGGAGAAGCAGCGTTTCCACTGCTGTCATGTTATCACTTCACATAATTCAAAATCACAGTACAAAAAATGGCAGGCATTTATATGGAAATATTTTGTTGTCTCGCTCTAGTAATTGGACTTGGCTTGGGAAAAATGCCAGGTTTCCAGACTTGCTTTATAATTCCTAAACTTGGCTCCCAGTAAAGAAGTTATTTTTTGCAGTTGAGCTGTAAAGCTGTTTGTAAGGAGTGTGTCCCTCACATTTCCATTGGAACTGTCACAAGAAATCGAAGGCAAACACTGCAGCTTCAGCACTGAAATATCTTGTTTGAGTTGTTCCATGCTCCTGTCATTCCTTACAGTGTATCTTGGAGTGCCTTACAGCTGTTTTTCCAAACTGTTATTTTCAGATATTTTGAGCTCAAAACTTGCTCTGGATTGAAATGTGCTGAAATTGTCTCAAGGCTGTGTGATGCTTGTATTATTCCTGAATGTTGTGGGTGAATTTTAAGTGGGAAATCAGTTCGTTAAAAGGTACTTTGGTTGATTTTCTATTTTATCACTTGCAACTTCTGGATTTTATAATGAGTTTGAAAAATTAATTGTGGCTGTAATCTTGCTTTCTGTATTTCTGCCCTCCAGGCCCTCACAGTTTTAGTAAGGTTTTTTTGTCAGTTTTCTCTTTTTTCCTAAACTATTGCATTTTATATGTGTATATTACATTTTATATGGGCATACATGTTATTTTTAGTTTGCTAATGTATCTCTTCCAGCTGTGGTAGTTATCAGCTCTTCATTTGGGTGCTGTAACCTTCTCCTCCAAACTCATATTTCAGACTCTTCATACTTGGTGTTGAGCTGCTGCTGTATCTGCTGCCTGTATTCCAATCTGTCTAACCCCAAATTTAGCATCTAACATCTCTTACTACTGTTTTTAATTTTGTGTCAGCTCTGTTATTGCAAAGTGAATTTTCTTCCAGCAAAGATACATTTTGAAACAGCTTAAGAAAACTCCTGGTAGGTAGAACATGGAGGTTCAACCCTGTGCTGCTCCAAGGGTTGTTCTGTCTGAAAAAAGCCCTGTGAAAACTTCATTAAGGTGCCTGTGGGATAAACAGCTTTGTCCAGGTTCTACCTTAGATCTCCTGGATGTGAGCACCCAGGTTACAGTGTTGAACTGTTTATTACAAATTACATTACCTGTTGCAATCCTCAGTGATCTGCCAGCTCTGCCAGCAGCCCTGATTCTTCCTTAGCTGAAACTACAATTGGAGATGGGAGTGAAGCTCAGCTTTGCATTTGGAAAGAGCTGAAATTGTCCATAGGAGCCCCAACCACAGCTCCATGCTTAGGTGACTGGCAGCCTGGTCTCATCCAGTTTCTGCCTCTGTAAATTGGAGTTCTTGCATCAATCAATGTTTATTTAACACAATTTCCCTCCTCTAGTATTTGTCCAAGCAAACTGTTTCAGTGCAGTGCTCAAGCAGTATTCCAGGAACATGCACATATGTGTGTCCACATCAATATTTAATTTCTTTTGCCATATGAATGGCCATGCTAGATCATAATCTTTTGTTTCTGTGTATTTTTTTGCAGATGTTAAGTGTACATTTTTACTAGCTGACCTTTTAAATGGTAGGAAATTGTTCAACAAAAATAGGTAATCAAATACCAAGCCTAAAAAGCAACTTATTTATTCAAAGAGCATAAATATTGAATAGTTTGAGTCACTTTTTTACCTGGACCACTTGTTTCCAGATGGGATTGCACAACTGTTCTGTGTTTGTTAAGTCATTATAGCATTTGATACGCTTTCATTTGGTGCAAAATTTATCTTAACTGGAGTTGGGATGTATCAGCAATGTCAGTTAAACTATCTGTGAAAGTATTTTATATGCATAAACCCTCCTGAGCTGTGCATTTGGGAAAGCCATTTACAGAATGCTCTGTGCATTAAATTATTTTTATAGGTAGAGGTTAGCAGGTGTGCATGTGTTTGAGAGGCTCAGAGCCAGTCTAACACATCCCTATGTCTTTTTAGAAAACAAAACCATACAGTATGAACATTTACTAATACTGAGTGGAGATGTTTCTGTCTGCATAACAAGAATTCCACATAGTTTTGATGACATGAACATAGTTTCAAATGAGGATTGTGTTAAAAAGTTGTAATTTGTGAGCCCTCTGTTAACATTTAATGACCCTGTCAGAGGATGTGATTGATGCAATTAAGTTGTCTTGCTTGTGTGTTGTATAATTGATATGAACTGAGAGTAAGATCCTAATTTAGAACATATGAATATCTTGTTCTGTTGAATTCAGGAATGAAATTAAAGCGATTTATAAATGTCTGCTTTTAGTTAAAGTAAGGGGGAGAGAGGAGAAACATCTGCATGCCAAAGCTTTTTCAGCACAGTCAAGGATTTATATTCTGTATTTCATATTTTGAATGTTTTTATCATGTAGGATTAAATTTACAGATTAGATTGATTTTAAAGTCACTATCAAAACATTCTGCCTTTGGAAAATAAGTGTATTTTTACATCAGTACTTTGAGGAGAAAATGGACACATTTTCCAATAACCAGCCCAATATGGACTTTTTGGAGGTCTTTTTAAGAATAAAAATTGGTATTCCAGAATGAAGCAGTATAGAAAATTACTTTTTCTCCTTCATTTCCTCACTGCTATTTTCCTCTCTGTCCCCCCACAAACAAATGGTTCTTCATTTACCATAAAGTAATCAAAATAATTTTCTGTCTGTTCTGCTGAGCTTGTGAACCTCAGTGGCAGCTGTGGGTTTGGAATCAGGAGATTTAAACTGAGGTCCCACATCTCCACATAGTGCATGATCCTTATGTTCTCTGCCATGATGCTGTTCCTCCTAATCTGAACATCCATCAGACTGGAAAGAAAGAAAATGTTTAAAAATATATGAATGGTAAATAATAACAACATGAAGAATAAATGCTACAGCAAGAAGCTGATTTTGGCAGAGTTGCTTCTTCACTGGAGCAGTAGCAGACAGAGCTAATAGTACACTTTTTGAAGAATGATTTATTTTGACTCATTTTTAATACAGACATTGTCAGCTAATGGTTGCTTTGGGTTTGATGCAGTGAACATGCCCTCA
>WBNQ01049579.1:2496-15873 GCA_013401375.1 Spizella passerina | reverse complement strand
GCCAGGTTTATCTACCTTTGAAAGGACCACTCCTCTCTCATCAGCTCTGTTCTTTGTGTAATAGTAACTAACATTCAGCTCTAGCAGAAATCAACAAAAAATTTGTTGTAATATGATTCAGTGGGAGGCTGATGTGATACTTTTAAAGTACAGCAGTTGTATTGAAACAAATGTAATTTTACAGACCTTCAAGTTTCTTGGTCTCCTCAGTCATATGGATAATGACTCCTCAGTTGTACTGGGATATCTAAATAATTTATGGATTTGCTCTGACAGCAAGCGTGAGTGTTTAATAGGCAAATATTATACACACTTTAAAGATGAGGAACCTGCATACAGAGAAGTGGTTTAGCATCACAAGGCTGGGAGGAGACTGGTGACAGAATCAGGAACTGGTTGTATGTTTTCCAAATCTTGGCTGGTGCATTAATCCTTCTAATTTCTCCCAGTTTTGAGGTGCCCCTGTTCCCCTACTGCCAGCAGAATTTCTCCAGGCTCTGTCTTGTGCAACTTTTTGCAGACTTGAGTGGAAAAGTCTGAGCTGTGTCATCAGTTAGGATGTCAGCAAGTTAAATACCAAAAATTGATGGGCAGCAAACAGTTCTGCTTGACAGAATACAAGAATAGTCTTGCAGTGCTGAGAGACAGCGTGCTTAGAAAAGCACTGACTGAGCTAAATCTGAGCAAGGCAGCAGCGCTGGTCCCTCAGGACTCACTGCCATTATCTGCCAGCAGCATCCCTGTGTGAGGTGGTGAAGGTGCCACAAACTCCATCTCATTCCTGCTCCTGGAGCACGCAGCACTGTGATCTGTTCATTCATCCCTGCTCTCCAGACACCCCATTTGGTGTGCTTGGATACACAATGCATGAGCCCCAGACCTTTCCAGTTATTGTAGGGCAGTAAAAGAGCTTGTTATTAATTTACAACTAAAGTCCCCAAGGGCAGTGTTTCCCATGCTGTCTCCCCTCCTGTCTGTGGTGCTCCCAGTGGGATCACCATGGGCTCTCTCCTGGAAATCAGCTGGTTATGGTAGCACATCTCTCCTCATCTCAGCTTCTCAGCAGGAATTGCTTTTTGTTCATGGATGTCAGGAGCAGGGGAGCCTGACACCAGGAGAGGATGCTGCTCTGTGAGGACAGCTCGTCTGTTCTGCTCATTCCTGGAGGGAGGGAGGCAGTAACCAACCATTGGTCAGCCTCAGGTTCTTGCAGCTGTAACTCCCCAAAGTGCAGGACCAGGAAGGAATTACCAGGTTACCTCAAACCCTCTTTGTGTCATGGTCATATCTGACACAGTTCAGCCCCTGATGTTTTATTGGACTGATCTTTCAGCAGGGCATTTCAAGTATTCAGGAGATGAAGACACGACCATAACCTTTGTAGTATAGTCAATAACATCTACCTGAACAGCAACAACAAAATAAGCTAGAAAATACAGACTTTTGAATGAGCTCCTAAGCTGCTCCGTGTTATGATGTCTTCCTTTAAGATTGGGCAGGCTTTTAGTGTCTGGTATTTCCCCTGCAAAGTGTACTCATGTTATCTCCCAGGGACTTTTTGGCAATCTGAGTACATTGTGTTCTTCAAGGCATTTGTTTTCTCCAGCACTGAGTTTTTCTTTTTGCAAACTTTCACCCATACAGAATATGGATGCCAGAGCTGGCAGCAACAGTTCACTATTTATAATGTTGGTAATCCTGTCCACAATGGCAAAAATTTCCTCCTTTCTTGAATTTAGGGACTTTTTCAAGGAAACATGACTTCCTCCTGCCAAGGTGTGGTTCTTGGAGCTGCACCTCCCTTCCAAGGCTCTAATTCCCTACCCTGCCAGCATGACAGTAGTCTTTTCTGATGGCAGAGCTTTCCACCTTGGATTTATTAAAGCATGTTCTGTTTCTTTATTTATCTGTGATCCAAAATGACTGCATGATTGCACTTTTGCTATTATTTTTGGTCAGTTATTATTGTTTTTATGATGTTCCTAGTAATTTTTGCAAATATTTTCTATTCATGTCCACATTGTTGGTGAAAATGATGACAACTACCCATTAGAAATATCCTTACTGAGAGAGTTTTTCATTGACAAATGTGTCCTAAGATAATTGATCATAATCCTTTAAATATGTGTTTGTTTTTATCAGCCTTGTAGAGCACTAACTTCTTAAACCAGAATGTCAGTAGTGTGCTAACTTGGGCATCCTGCAAAGCTCTAATTTGTTGCATCTTCGTGGTTGCTTTAAATGAATTTGTTAAATATTTATGAATCCTGGTGATGAATGTAGTATAAGAATTAAGATTATTAATTTCTAATGAAAATAATTTGCTATTTAGTAGAAATAATCAACAGTGTGTAAGTACACAGTGTCTGGATTTCATTAGTTGTTCATTCTTGTTGGCCAGATCGAGTTTAGAAATAAATTTTCATACCAGATGTGCCCAATGGCCCAAGAATTTCAACAATTGATGAAATTTAATGTTCATTATGTTTATTAATTAATTGAGACCATCACCTAGTATTAGGAAAAAGATATTAAAAAAAGAATTTAGTAAACCCCCATAAAGTAGCCTTCCAGTAGAGAAAATGGACTTGGAATGTATTTATTAATATTTGGCTCACTCCTTTGAATCTGAATGTGCATGCACAACTGCTCAAAATTAGAATTATTTTTTGTCATGCATCTATGTGGGTGAGCTTGGTTTACATTTCTGGTAGTGTAAGCTGCTCAAAAAAATCTGCTTTGCAATTATCTTGATTATTTAAGTTGTTTGGATGTCCTTGTGAGAGCAATAGACTGTTCTTTCCAGCTGAAATTATTTAGCTGTTTCTTTCCTCAGTTAATGTAGGGAGAGAAAATCAATAGAGAAGATAATATTTTAGCATTAGTTGATCCTAGGGTCTTATTTGTTCCCAGCATAGCAGGCTAAGTAGCAAATGCTCTTAGCAATTGTTTCTGTTAGTGGAGTTTTGAAAGCACTAAGAGAAATCTTGATCCATGGAGACAGTACAGTAATTCACATTGACATATTTCCCCATTTGCCACAGGGCAAGTGGAACTATTAATGCTCCTGTGCAAAACCTCTTTTCTCCTTTCCTCTTTTTTTTTAACAGCAGAACAGAAACAGTGTTGATCTAACAGTGGATTATATGTAAAAATTTAGACTACCCTGCAGCCATCAGAGGGAAAAAGATTCAGAAAATTTGCCATCAGTGAATCTTTGCTGTTTTTCTAAATAGACCCCTGTTCCATGAGTATATATATATATTTATTTATTTATTTGCATTGTGGATTTCTGCAGTGTTTTGGAGGTTTGATGGTTGTTTTAAGCAAGAAGGCATCTCTGGGGTCAGGGAGCAGGTAGCAGCAATTGTAAAATAAACTGTTTGAATACTGCATGTCCACACGAACTGACTGTGACAATAAAATATTCTCTGAATGCATTCTGTGCTCCACAATGTACAGTCAGTGCCCAATGGAGACAGCCGTTCCAGCCATGTATACACAAGGAATATTTGTTATCCATTGTAGTATTTTGCCTGCAGCTTTGAGAGACCCAATTTTATCTTCCCTTAAGCAGCCAAAATGATGTCAGCATCAGCATGGTACTTTTTTTTCTTTGAGTGTTTTAAGAACCAAGAAATTGAGCTGTTTGTTGATAAATGAAGGTTTATGTAAAATACATATAAATTTAAGCAATTTAACTCAGTGCAGTAAAATGGCCTTTGAAATGAGATTTAAATGTGAGTTCCTGAAAATCTGGTTGGTTAGATGTGCAGAAAATAACAGACAGTTGACTGCTAATAATGCCATAAACAATAATTAGGCTGTGAGGAGCAGTGTATGATAGATGACCAAGTACATATTATATATCTTCTCAATGTGCATCATCTTGGCTTTATGTTATCAAACTCCGTGTGTGCTATTAGATTAAAAGTTAACCAGAAGAAATTCCTAGATAAATTGGCAAACAATTTCTTTGGTGTCCTTTCCCTTCCATCATTTCCCTTCCCCGTTTTGATTTTTTAAGGGAGCCAAGGGAGCGAGCTCAGGTCACAAATGAGATGAGTTTGATGACCTCAGCCTGTGGCCTCTCAGACATCTGTCTACATCTGAAAACATCCATAGATTTTAGTGGAGTTGGAAATCTCTTGTCAGGAAAGATTCAGGAATAGAGTGGGAACACTTAATTCTTCTTGTGATTGTAAAACCTCAAAAAAACAAATAAATCATCTCCTTCAGTACTTGCTATTTAGTAAAAGTTACAGTTATGATGCATAAAAGGAAAAACTTCCAAAATACTCATTGAGCCAAAGTAGGGGTGTTTTTCTTTTTCTCCTTAGACTATTTATTATCTCCATGAATTATTGTCCATTGCTCTGGTGATAGTTCTGTCTGATGTGGGCTTTTCTCAGTGATGTTAATGACAGAGGTGCAGCCTCTGGGAAAGACACAAACTTTAACCTTTCTGGGTCAGGGGCTGGCAGCCACTTCAGTGGGAGATCAGCACAGTACAGCCATACACAGCGTGTTCCCATTTGTTTCCAGGTCTTGCAGGAAAAGAGAATTAATTATTTATACCTTATCTATATACATTTGCTTATTATTACAGCTCAGTTGTCTTTAGCTTCCAGTAGTTAATTTAAAGTACATTTCTCCTAAGGTAACTTCATCAGCTGTGATATAACTTGCACTGTTCATAAGGCGTATCAAATCATTTTAATTAAGAGCCCAATCTGTTTGCATGGAAGTATTTCCCTTTTTGTCTATGTCTGCTGAACTTCCTTCTTCCTGTGGTGATGTACAAGCCTGTACTGTGATCATTCTTCCAGATACATAAAATAATACAAATTAATAAGGAAGTATTCTGATATCAGTGACTTTTCAGCTGTTCACAGAATTATTCAGGACCAAAGATGCCAAAGAATTTGAAGGAAAAAAATAGGCTTTATATACCTTAAGATCTTCCTTGGAATTATGTGATAAAAATGAAAACTTAAAAATTGTCAATTGCAGATTTTTAATGTTTATTGTGTTACTTGTGATCTTGTAATTCAGATGGCACATCAGTGTAGTGGAAAATAATAGTTTGTTACATAAAAGCAGTATAAGATACCCTGCTTCATGAAAAAGACAGCATATGTTAGGAAGCCAAGTAATTGTCTTGATGAAATAAATGAGGAAAAAAAAAAGCAGCAAGATATTCAACATGGTCTGCATTAATTGAAACTGCTTTCAAAAGGAACATAATGTTCCAAGTCCTCTTCTATTCAGTAGTCTGTTCCAGGAAATTTACCTTTCAGAACTGTCACAGAATTTATTTTAATGCCGTTTGTTTTGCTCTGCGAGCCACTTGCTGTCATTCCCCAGCAGTGCTGGCTCTCTGGGGAGGTCCCTGGGGGTTTGCAGACAGACACCCACCCTGCAGCAGGGCCTGAGGGTCTGGGGGCTGCGGCACCTCAGCCTGGGCTTTGGGACAGGCAGGTCCTGCTGCTCCAACCCAGTCCTGCTGTGACAGGGGGACTCACTCGGGGAAGGACCTGGACAAGGGAGGTGGCCTCAGGCTGGGCCAGGCAGGTTCACATTGGATTTTTGGAAACATTTCTTCCTGGAATGGAAGAATTCCCATCTTCCCCAGCACTGGAGCAGCCTGCCCAGGGCAGTGGCTGAGTCGCTGTCCTTGCAGGCATTTAACAGACACACAGAGGTGGCACCTGGGGACGTGGTGCAGAGGTGGCCTTGGCAGAGCTGCTTAATGATCAGTGATCTCAGACAATTCTGTTCATAGCCCGGGGTGAAATCCTCGTGGGCTTTCCACAGTGAATCACAAACGCTGCAGATGTGTCAGCCCAGCCACCCTGGCAGTGCCTGCCTGGCACAACAGGAGCTGTGTGTAAAATCACACTGGTGATCCTGCTGTGTCAGGGTAATGGTGGTTGAGAGATGATGGAGTTCCCAGAAGACTCTTGTAGGACCAGAGTTGTGCTGTGCTGTGATACAAATGCAACAAAACATCCCTGTCAGAAGGTGTTTTCCTGTGTAGAGGAGTTGAACCGTTAAAAAGACAATGATTTAGCAAACATTTCCGTGAGACGTGTTCTCTCTGCAGTATCTTCTTCATGTAATGTGATAAGGCCTTTGGAAAGTTTATCCATTAATCTTTAAATAATACATCCTATCATGATGCTCAGTGCTGCCTTAGTCTGTAAGTCAGGGTATTTGGCAGTACAGATCAGCTCAAACAGCAGCAAATCTGCTGATACTGATTATCACCTCTCTGAATCGCCTTTGCTTCTGCAGTGAAATTCTGTGTTACACGAATATGAGTAGTGTGATCTTCCTGCTAGGAGAACACGCTGCTCTCTCATTATCCAGCTATACAAAGGGAGTGTTTTCAATATCTTTAACTTTTTGTTTCACATCGCTCTGTAAATCACATAAATTGATGTCCCTTACGGATGGGCATTATATCTTGGGGAGTCTTGCATAGGGGTAAGCTGCAGTTTACTTTTCAGCTATTTAGTTTTAAGTAAGTAAAAGAGCTGCACAAGAGTATTTTGGTTTAATAAAAGCAAAAAGGTGGCCTTCTCAATAACCTCCTACAGATGTTTGTTAGGAAAAGATAAATGTATTAGGAGAAGGTTAAAAATATTAGTGTGCTGCCAGGTATATGGAGGCAGAGAACATGGAATGTGTTTCTTTGGCTGATGGGGTACATGTTTTACACATGAAACCTTGCCAGTTTCTTTTTTCTGGTCTAAAACCATCGACCATTCACTGTAATGGATTGCCTAGCCTGTATATTGTTCCGTATGTTGTAAATATGAAATTGATTTTCACTGCCCATCTCTTTGCTTACTGTGATTCTCTACTCTAGTTTTCCTGTTTTCGTAGAGTTCAAAGATCACTGACTGAAAATAATATTGGTATTTTTTTGCTTTTTTAATAGGATGTTTTTCTCATTTTGTTTACAAATTTCTGGATATACTACTTTTTAAATTAAATTAAATTTTACTCTCTGGGTAGAGCTTGCATGTTTTATTACTGTCCATTAAATTATCTAGCAGTTATCAGTGAGCGGGTTTTTACTGTGTTGAGCAAATGTGTTCAGGGTTTTTCAGTGTGCCAGTCTCCTGCTGCTGGTTGCAGCTGCTGTGCACAGTGAGGGTCACTGCAGGTACCCAAAGTGCTCCTCTGGTGGGTGCAGCTGCTGATGGTGTTGGGGTGCAGCATGATCAGGTTTCATGGCAGGGGTGTGCTCAGCCAGAGAGGTGCAGTGTGTCTCAGAGCTGGTGTGGGGATGCACTAGGGGTCACTTCTGGCTCACTAATGAACCTCTCTGATCTTAGCAGCAGGTGATGGTGGAGTGCTGGTAGTGCAGTATTTCATGGGATACAAAGCAGTGCTCAGTTTGGAAGAGGATGAAATTCAAGCCTGGTAACTTGTCATCATCCTGAGAAAATCTGACAAAGCAGGAGAGTTCATTTCAATGTCATAAATGTCCATAATCCCAGGGTGTGGTTGTGCCTAAGGTCCTTTGCAGCAAATGGACAGTTTGCTGTTCTGCTTTTTTCATCCTTCAGTATCCTTGCTGTTTTTTCAGATGGGTAAGACTTGTGCTGAGTTTCAGAGGAAACTTTAGCTAAATTCTTAGTGAGATGTGGCTTTGATTTCATTTGTGTTTAGTTTTTCTTGAGGGCAGTCCTCAGTCTTGTGGAGTGTGTTTGAAACAAGGAAGAAGCAAGGAAGTATGATGCTTTCTGTGCCACCTAGTGAATGAATGACAGTCACAAATGCAAATATAATTGTTTGGGAACCTGAGAACTATCTCTGATACAACTTTTGCTGGTTTCCCTGGCTGCTTGTTGTACAACTTTGATAAAAATAAGATGCCAAGTGTGTTAGAACTCCAGAGGAGGTGGAGGACAGTAGAGTGCAAATGACAGTGCAGCTCAGTAAGACACCCCCAGCAGCAAGTTCACTCAGGACATCCACTGGCTCTGCTTAGCCATGGGATGGTTCATTATTCTCCATGTTACCTGTGAAATTGCCACCACCAAACAGGTTATTGAATCTACTACACACTTGTGGGTTTTGATCCCTTCAGGTGGCCTTAATATGTAGATCTCATTTTTTTTGCATGCAGAATGCAGCATCATAAAGAGTATCTGGTTCTCATTGTAATTCTAAAGAGACAGTCAGATTTCATAACTATTCTGCAGAGGCCAGAGCCTACTTCCCTTAATCATCTAAAAAATAGCACTTTGCTTCATGGCCAGGCCCAGACTGATTTAAAACTTGAGAAGTAAATTACTACTCAATAATCCAGTTCTATAAAAGTAAATGCAGAATGTTGTTACACTGGTTCATTATGTTGAAAGCATAGTGCATTATAATTTTTAATGGAATGTGAGTGTAATATATTCTAAATGCCTTCTTTAACACTTTGGGAGACAACTGGATCTGTGGTCTCACCAACTGAGGGATTCCCACTGTCCACAGAATTTTGTTAGTAGCTAAATGTAAATTTTTAAGATTTCATTACTAGCAGGACCCTCAGCTATGCCAGTTACACGGTTTGAATGAGCAAGGTTTCAGCCAGGTGAGGAGCAGAAAACCTTCCCTGGGTCACGAACCCTTTTTTGTCCTTTGGTGTTAATTGGCTGCTCATTCCTGGGAACACAGCTTGTGCTGCTCTCCTCTACCTCATGCAAAGTCAGATCCCCAAAGAAGCCCTGCCAGCGCAGAAGGGAGGGAGCCATATGGGGCAGGGTGCAATTGTTCCTTCAGGTCTGGATTTATTCCACTTGAACAGATGGACAGTGGCTGACATCCACTAATGGTTCCTGATAGGTTTCTTCTGCTGTTCATCTCTGTCTGCTTTTTCTCTTCAGCCCCAGCACAGGCCATCCTGGAGATGCTCTGGGAACTCTCCCTGACTAGATGGAAAATAACACGTCTTGTTTCACCACAACAAGAAAATGCAGAGGATTTATTTTGACCCTGGGTTCTTATGTTTTTAGTGCTTGTATGAAGAGGGTGAGAACAAGAAGAATATCCCATAGTCAATGCAGATAACATCAGAAGAGGGAGGTTTTTTTGTGTTCAGTGGCTTGAAGGGAATTTATTCTTCCATTCATTCAGCTCACTATAAGCTTTTTCACTTTGTATTTCCAGCATAGACCCAGTAGAGCTGTTCCAATCTGAGAAAGGAGCAATGCACATTTGGCATTTCAAAAATGACTTTGACTGTTTGACACAGCTGAACTTCTTGTTCATTAAGTGGAACTTTAATCTACTACTTTCATCCTTCACCTTCTTTCTAACAGTAGATGAAGGTCCTCTATTTTATTTCATGCTTGCAATGACTGCAATTTCTTAAAGATGAGGTGGTTCCCTTTAGTCAATTATTCTTTTTTTCCCATTTTCCCCTCAAAACCTGTAGATTTTTCTCCAAAATGACTTTTCACATGAACCAGAAAGCATTAACTTCTTGCAGTGGGAAGTTGCACACAGGGGAAGTTATAACTAAAAAAAAAAAAAAGAAGCTGTAATTGAAATACGCAATTGCAAAATCAAAGTAGGCTGATCTCTCTGTTATATAAACAAATGCTCCTCAGGATCTAAATAAAAGAATTAAGGAAATATTTAAATCCAAACAAAGTTTTCTTTCCAGGTTTTAAATAAATTGAATTGACTTAGTTTGATTATACATTTAAACAATCTATTTTAGGATAAAGGCTCTCTGTTGGGCCCTCTTTATCTTTATCCAACCATTCTTTTCTTCTGACATAAATCTCTCCTAGGATCTCATAATAGCATCTGCAAGATTTACTGTTGACAGAAGTTAAGATATTGCATTGAAACATAATCTTGCATTTTGATTAAAAATGCATAAAGGTTTTAAATTTATGGCTTTAAAAACTGTTACAATGAATGACGTCTGTTTGATAACAAAGCAAAATCATGCACGAAAGAACCAGCACGCACGGCTGTGACAAACCAAAGAAAATCTGTGAGCACACAATAGCAGTATCTTTGTGTAAGAAAATTGTCAAGCCTCACTATACGCTTCAGAAAACATTCAGCATGTATCTTAGGGGGTAAAACAGCAAAACTTCCTGTTTCGCTATCTTCAAAGTCACATCTGCTAAAGACAGTGAGCCCTAATGCACTGAATTTGTGAAAGCCCAGGGTCATGCCCTTACGGTCGCCCATTCTGAGGGGAATAAAACTTGGACTTAAATTATACATGTGGCTGTTAGCAGATACGCTTAAAACAATGTATTTGCTGTGCAGCACATGTGCTCCTCCAGCTGACTCGTCAGAAGCCAAGGAACAGTCTGGGGGCTTTGAAAAATGCCATAATTCTCAGTGCAGGGCACAGAAGACACTCAGCTGTGTTACACTGCTGTTGAAAGAAGAGCTTGCAGTGAGAGGATGGGGATTGTTAGGTTTGTGAAAGATGTACTGCAGCCCTGTGAGCCGTGGTGTAAAAGCTGTGAGGATGACTGAGTGTGAGGTGATCCAGAGGGGAGTGCTGGAGAGAGCAGGAAGCAAATGGGATGGGGACAAGCAGAGGCTTGGCTGGAGCCAGCTCTTCTGCTCCTGGATTGCCTCGTGTCCCCTCCAGAGCCAGGCACTGACAGCCACGCAAGGGAGGGGGCTGAACTGGGGGAAATGAGCTGCATTTTCTGAAGCACAAAGAGCACTGCGTTGTGTTCTGAAGGGAAACTGCAATTTTGCTTGAGTTATTTTATGTTCTTTTCCATCCTGGGAGTCCGCACAGTTTGCTCTGTGGAGCAGGTGCCTTGTGGCAGCTTGGGGCAGGGTGCAGAGACCTTTTGGTGGGGACATGGGGTCAGATACCTCTTTCCTTCAGCAGGTGCAGCTGGGCTGGCTGCTGCTGGTCCAGTGAGCATCAGCTGAGGATGCAGCCCGGGATGCTTCCCCAGGAAGCAGGAACTAGTGATGGGTGTGCCAGAGGGACCCGAGTCCCTCTGTGGTACCTACAGTGTGTCTATTGGTAGGTCTGTGTTCAATCAGGAGAGGAAAAAGAGCAAGCATATGAATCCCTTCACAAAGTAGCGTAGAGAATACCAAACTGCAGTATTAATAACCTCCTGTTATTGAATCCTCCATCTGTTCATCATGCCAACTTATCCTCACTTAGAGCACTCCCCTTGTCATAATATTTTGCGCCACGCTCCCCTCCCTCCCCGAAGCAGCAGTTCCAGTTTAGATCCAAACATTTGCCCGGTCATGTAACCCCACCGAGGACATGGTCCCAGTGCCTGGATCTGTTTATGTCTCTCTATTAAAAAATGCAGCCGAATTCTTAGTTTCATTTTTGATTTTTTCCTTTTTCTCTAGTAATTTCTTTTTTCCCGGAGATTTTCATATTCATATTGGTATTCACAGATATTGCTCTTGTGGTTTAAGTGTGTTTGACCCCCTAATGTTCATTCCTGATACTTTGCCACATGGCAACTGAAGCAGTGAGGGAGAAAAAAATAATTATTTTCTCCTTAGAGCTTTGATATGTATGTGTTTTTATATTTTGCTAACATCTATAAATGGCAATAAAGTGGTTAGCCACTTTAAAGTGATTAAACCCAAATTTATTTATACAAACCCCACATGAGGCGCTTGGCTAGATGCTGCCCTAGTGATGCACAGTGAGAATTTAGGGAAGCTGTTCTTTGAGGGATGTCTGAGACGTCTGTGCTGAGCCACAAAAGGCTTTCCCAGGGATACAGGAGGAAAATGAAGATAAATCAGAGGCTGCATAAACTTGTCCTGGGAGCTGCCTTCCAATCCCGGTGGATAATCCCATGAAAGAGACACACTACCTGGGAAATGATGGGGGAAAACAAGTTTTTAGGGAGCTGGAGCCAAGCTGCTGAAGGCTGCCTGTTATGCTAAAATCCTTGAGTTGTGCCCTGAGCGGATTCCTGAAATCCACACAACTCGGAGGCTGAAACCACCCTTCATAACCTCTGGGTTCAAATATTCCCCTCATAGGCAAACCAACTCCCAAAAAACCCCGGGGAAAATCTACAGCCCTGTCCGTTCTCCCAGTGAACTGCTCTTGTTTGCCGCCCAGGAGTGTCTGTCTTTATCCGAGCGGGTCCCTGAGGGATGCCGGGGCCGTTTGCTGACAGGAAACGATCGGTTTATTTCTGGAAAAACCCAGAGAAGGGATGTTCGCTGCCGGGCTGGGCTGGGCTGTGGGTGGGGACGGACGAGCGAACGGCCGCGGCTCCGCTTCCCGCCCGCGGCTGGCAAGGAGGAAGGGGCAGCTGTGCCAGTAGAGCGAAAGTTTCTGGGAGGGCTGGAGCGGAGCTCCGGGCGCTCTGGAGAAAAAAGCCGCGGGGCAGGAGGCGGCGGGGCCATGGCGGCCGCCGCTCCCTCACCGCGCCCGGGCGGGGCCGCCGTCAGCCGACCCAGCGGCCGCGGGGGCGCCGCCACCGCTTTGGTTCGCGTCGGCCGCCGCCGCCGCTGCTGGGGCGGGGAGGGCATGGCGGGCGCGGGGTGACCCCGAGGGACCGCGGCCACGTGGGCGCGATGGGAGCGTTCCCGTGGGGAAGAAATCGGCCTCGGATTCACTGCCTGTGGGCAATTCGCTGCTCTTAGAATTTCTTAGAATATCTTTCTCTTAGAATTTTCACCGTTCGCGGCGGTGCCGACCCTGCGGAGACCGCGAGGTTGGTTCTGGGGCACTTCAGGGCGGATCGTGGGTGCTGCAGGAGGCATTGACCCTCACCGGGAGCAAAATTAGAGCGTTATGGCTTGATTTGTTATCATTCCTGTTAGTTCGTGAGGGAAAAGCTTTAGCCAGATGACAAATAACAGTTAAACACCAGAAGTGCTGATGTTAGTGATGGCAGGAACGGGCAGAAAGCGATGGGCAGAAGTTCTACCCGAACGTGCGGGGAACTTTGCTGTGCAGTGACTGCACACGGAATACATTGTCCGGAGAGGGTGTGGAGTCTCCTTCCCTGGAGATCTTCCAGACCCGTCTGGACTCAATCCTGCGCCGTGCGCTCTGGGAAAACCTTGTTTGAGCAGGGAGGTCGGATCCCACGACCCGCTGTGGTCTCTTACAAAATGACCCATTCCGTGACTCTGTGAACGCAGCAGGCGTTAACTTTGCCGAAGTTTGAACAAAACAGAACAGAACAAAACAAAGCAGAGGCGACATCGCGTCCCCGGGCAGGTCCCGGTTTCGCTGCGCGCGGCCGAGCCAGGCTCGCCCGCCCCGCTGTCTCGTTCTTCTCGGCGCCCGCCTAGAACCAGGAGATCGAGCCTGGGGGGCGCGGCGGCGGCGGCGGCGGCGGCAGCGGCCGCTCCCCCCCACGCCCCCCCCTCCGCCCCACC
>WBNQ01049577.1:4179-25509 GCA_013401375.1 Spizella passerina | reverse complement strand
GGGTGCAGCAGAGGGTCCCTGCAGGGTGATGTGAGGGGTTGTGACTGTGACCAGAGAGGGTTTGCTTGTCAAAATCCACTTTCATGCACACTGGGGATGTCCCAGGCTACTCACATGGTGTTTCCCTCTCCTTCAGTTTCTGGGGCTGCCAGTTACTGATCTGTTGAATGATGGAGATGGGCAATTAATGATAAGAAACTCTAAAGACTTGTTCTACTTGCAGCTATTGTGTGTGATACTGCCTGCTGAGAGCTCATTTCCCCTCTGAGGGTGCACCATGGAGAGCTGGGCTCAGCTCTGCCCTGGCTCTCACTTGCCCTGTGTTGTGTGGACTGAGCTGGTTCCCAAGACATTTTGAGGCTGCAATGTGCCAAGACAAACCCACTCAGCCCATCTCCGTGTTCTGGTCACCACCAGTGGCAATGGGGTGTTCCTGCCTGCAAGCAGAGCATCCCCAAAGGCTGTGAGCTCCCCACCAGCCTCCTCTGCAGCCCCTCTGAGCAGAACTCCCATCTCTGCTTTCCTTGGCAGGGATTTCCTTGAGCCTTTCAGTTTTGATAGCTCCTCCTGGCACATGGCCAGCCAGTTCCATGCTCCTTTTTGCTCATCAATCTTTTCACCAAAACATGGTGATATACACTGTGATACACACTGAGAAGCATCCCCACGGGCTCCCAAGACAGCAGACAAATTACCAGATTATTTGTGAATTTTAGCCACCCGATGGGAATTCAATGCTCCAACTGTAAACGTGAAATCAGCTACTTCCTACAACTTCAAAACAGGGAGCTGTTAACAAGTCAGGTAAATTAAACAGCAGACTCTGCACTAACAGGCAGAGCTGTCAGGAGAAGACAGATGCCTGCAATCAGCATGGAGCTCAGCCTGGCTCCCCACCCCTGGCTTATTCTGGAGCAGCTGCCTGGGAAGTTCCTCCTGGAGCAGATCTCTCCCCCCTGCCCTTCTCTGGGATGCTCTTGCACCAAGCCAGGCTGGGCAGTGGCACCAACCCATGGTGGCACTGTGATGGTGCTCACAGGGGTCTCAGGATGAGGGAAGAGACGAGGGTNTTCCACAGCAGCAGATAATCAATGTTTACACTTTGTTCCTAAGGCCTCTCAGCTTCTCAGGAGGAAAAATCCTAAGGAAAGGATTTTTCATAAAAGATGTCTGTGACAGTGGCACCTCACTCCAGCATCCTGCTCCTTTATGCTGTTGGTCCCTGAAAACCCTTCAAAGCCAAGCATGCAAGAGCTGTGGGGAAAAACACATCCAGAAAAATGGCTTAAAACCCTCACCTTTTCAGGGATCAGATAGAGGAGGAACAGTGCTCAACCAGGGATCAAGCTGAAGGCATCTCTCAGCTGAACAAAGCCACTTTCCCTACAAAAAGCCATCAAAACCAGAGTTACAGGGGCTCATCCTCTCCTGCTGCACTGGGATCTGCTAAGCCAGAGTGTAACTCTGAGTGCTCCCACGCAGAGAAACTCTTGACAAAGGGAAAATGCAGTTACACTCGAATTTGTTAGGTAAATTTATTGTGGATAATTTAAATACACTACAGAACTTAGCGTGCCGTATGCACCCCTTGATAGGGCTCCACAGTGCTGTAACCAACCAGTGCTGACAATAGGAAATGCAGATTTATTAATTCTCATTTATATATTGGCTTAAATACCTTAGAGTTAAATAAGCAGATTTTTTTTTCTAATTCCCCCTTCTTACTGCATGGCAGATCAGGTTAAATTTATTAAGAATTGTCACTGGCATGAACCAATTTATATAGCACTCTTTTGAAATGTGAAAAGTACTCACAAAAAGTAATATTTTGGGGGATGAAACTAAAAGACATCTAAAAGGGTGTGAGATTTCTTTTCTCCTTGTCTTACCTCTTGGAACAAAGTTAGCAAAGACAAGCATATGCCATCCTTGCACCTCCCTTGGAAGATTCTTTGACGGCTTGTTTAAAATATTTATGTGGGTACAGGAGGAATTACTCTCAGCTTTGTGTCTGCAAACAATTCCCAGCAGTATACTGCAGGAGGCTTTCAAGGTTTGGGCCTTTTTTAAAGTAGTTAGGAACCCTTTGCATAAATGTCGTCTGATTTTATTGTTTTGACACTTCTGCAATGATAAATATTGTTACTGAAAGTCAGCAAAACAGATGGATGGCTGCCTTGGCGGATTTTGTGAAATCTCATGCTAATTAAGGGGCTGTCAGGCAAGAAAAAAAAAAGAAAGAAAAAGGAATTGAGGAATTGAGATTGAGATACTGCATTTGCTTGACTGACTTGACACACAGGGAAAAGTGCTGCTGGGGCTGGAGGAGCGTGTGCCTTGACAGGCTCTCACCTCCTTGCCCTCCTGCTCCCTACCTCACAAGGTTTTGGAGCAATGCTGCCTTTCTCTGAGCTTTAAAAAGAGTGGATGACCTCAAAATGTGTTGGGAACTCAGTGATGAAACAGGAGGATGGTAAAACACTCCCTGTGCATCTTCCTTGGCTGTGCCCATCATTACAGTGTCAGGATTTTTGGGGACCTGGGGATGAAAAAGCATTTGGGGATCCCTCCTTGCCTGAGAGAACAGGCACAGGAGAGGTCCCAGCACTGGGGAAGGGGGAAGGATGCAGCACCTGGTTGTCTTTAACTGAAACAGCCACAACACCAGTAAAAAGTTACAGGCTGGCACAAAATTGATTGGTTCTAGGAGGTAAAGATTGAAAAACAGTGGTGGACTCAAAGGGCTGGTGGGAATGAGCAGGACCTGCCCAGGGTTTTGTTTACAGTTCCAGGTTCCCACCATTAAGCAGAAGAGCTGACAGGGTTGTTTTCCTTCCAGCAGCTTGAACTCATCTGTTTGTCTTCATCTCTATTTGCAAACAGCAGCCCAGGGCCAGCTTTGCTTTCACTTTATCCTTCTGCAGCGAGCTGCAGAAACTGGAGCTGCAGCCCATCCACAGCATGAGGGATGGGAAACAGCTGAGCAGGGAGAGCCCTGGTTCCCTGAGGAGCCCAGCTGAAACAAGCCTAGTGTGGGACCCACAGGCATTCACAAGACTCCCTGCCAGCTTGGGAAAAGGGTTGAAACACAGCCAAAAAATGTTCCATCACTGTGGGCTCTGCACTTTGTCAGCCTTCTTCATGTGCAGGGGCAAAAGGATCCTGATTATCATTGGTAATCCTTGATTGGCATCCTTGATGATGTCCTGAACATGGTTTTGTTTTTCCTGACACATCTAAGCTATGCAATGTGAGACAGCAGAGTGCAATGGACCAGAGTTGCTGGTCTGGGATCAAGGAGTAGCTGAGTTACAGCACCAGGTCTGTCACTACTCACTGGCTTTGCTGGAGATAGTTCATCAAGGATATTAATGTTCTTTTGCATTGTTGCAGCCTTCAGCTGGTTTCTCCCACAGCAACTTTATATCCATCACCGGGGCAAGCAGTGCTGACAATGAAAACCCAGCCTTCCCCAAAGGGAAGGGACTGTTCATCACCAGGTGCCACTGCTGGTCTGGGACATGGGTGGCTGCAAGCAGGTCATGGCTCATCTCTCTCATTCCTCCCAAAATATTGCTGAGGAGGTTTCACAGAGAGCAATCACAGGCCTGGGTTTGTTCACCACTCTCAAAGCCTGCAGAGCTCTGGTGGGAGTCTCAATCCTCTGGGTGGCTTTTTCCAGCCAGGGCAGTGAGTGCAGAGATCAGGGAGCAGTTTCTCCAATCCAGGAGGGAATTGCTCACCAGGATGTCCCTGCACAGGTCCAGCCTGCTGTCCCATGGTGAACAAACCCCACCACAGTGGCAGAATCCACTTCCCCACTCCATCTTCTCCTGCAGCAGCACCTCTCCTTTCCACATCTACAGGTGCCAGATATTTCTCTGCTTTTGTGGGTTGTCCCAAACAACTCCCTACTTCACTTCCTAAAGATATCCAACTCTAAAAAGACCTTCCCACTGACACCCACACTCCCTGCTCCTGTACATGGTTAGAATCCCACAACTGTTTGCTTACCAGCATCACCCAAACACCCCCAGCTTGGGCACCAAGAAAAGAAAGCCCAACCACTGCCCCTTCATTTGTGTGTAAGCATCTTCCAACCCTCCCAATCACCAAAGGGCTTGGCTTTGTAAGCTTGGCCAGATCCTCCTTGGCTTTCATACTGATCCTGTTGTTGCATTTTAGGCTTCCTTTTAATTTAAAAAATCTCTATGATATTTTGCCTTTATTTTTTCTTTCTTTTATTTCCCAGGTTGCTAATATTCCTTTCAATGGGCCTTGATTAATGGCTGAAAGCTCAGGAATATTCCTGGTATTCACTTAGCCAGAGCAATTACACTGCAAAAAGCAGCGTGAGGACCCTGGGTTGACATGCAAATAGCCATGTTACACAATTAGCTGATGCACAATTAATTGGAATAATGACAAATATAGTCAAATAAGGCTGGATTTAGGCTGTGTAAATCTGAGGCATACCTTAGGGTTATACAATTAAGAGATGTAAGGAGACAACAGCAGAATCCTTCAAGGACAAAAAGCCTATTCCTGAGAAAAATTATTTTCTCTTTAGATCCAGCCTGGGAAAAACTGGCAAAACAAAATGCAAAGTGACCTGGATGTGACAAAGATTAGACAGACACATGTCCCTTACCTGTGTGGGCTTGCACTGAGAATTACCAGCACCACTCAGGGCACTTCACCCTGCTTCCATTGCAGGACCCTGCACAGGGGTTGGAAAAGGTGACTGGAAAAGGCCAATCACCCCCAGACCTGCCCAAGCCTCAGGGGACACCTTTGCTTCTGCTTCTCATCATTTTTTATAACCCAAGAACCACCAAACTTTCTTGGAAGAAGAAGGAAAAAAACAAATCTCACTAACATCTTGCACAGCATTGCCACAACGGTCTCCACTACGACCCACTAAAAAGGAGGATAAACTTTGAATGTTCATCTGTCAATTTTATTTCCCTCCCGTCTGTTTCTTGCTGGTTTGCAAGCCCAGAAATGCAGAGAGAAGGTGGGATGCAGACTGGTTTTTTCTGCAGCTGCTTCAGAGCTTTTCTTCCAGACTGACAGTGGTCTGTGACCCCCACAATGACCAAACCTGCACAGCCCCATGGAAGCAAAATAATTGCCCAGCAGGCAGGGAGCACTGAGGGCTTCCTGCAGCCCAAGGAGCAGGACAGGCTTGTCACTGGAATGTGGAGAGGACAGCCATGCCTCAGGCTCCTTGCAACGTTCATTTTATTTTATTACTACTTTATTCTCCTGTCCTTTAGAAAACTGCTGCATTAACCCCCAGATCTTAGATATTGAGCCTAGCCGGTGTTAAAAGTTTAATTACTGTTACTGTTAATTATGATGCTTGCAGAGAGCATTTGCCATCCAGGCCTAGGGAGCTTTGATTCCCTGCATGGTTTTATTGGTGGGATGAATTTTGGGGGTGGTTTATCTCCTCTGATGGTAGAAACCCCTGATGGATTCTGGGTGTAGAGACAGGTCTGAGAGCATCCCAGGATGACCCCAAGCATTGACTTTCAGATGTGCAAGACAAGATATCCTGGATGGAAATGTCCTGATCCAGGCCGCAGTTGTTTTCTATTCCCTGTACCTTGGCCTATGGGTCTGAATGACCTCTTCAGTTTTCTTCCTGGTCTCTTTTATTCCTGCTGCTCCTGCTCATCTTCCCAAACATTTCTATTCTCTGAGTCTGAGTTCTCAGAGGATGGGTCTGCAGACAGGTCCCCAACATAGCCAAAGCAAATTCATTTAAGAATTGACTTGATTTACAGTAATTTCCTGCACGTTTCACCAGCTTGTGATATTGTGTATATTTTCTAGGCTTTAGATATCCACTTCTTCTCCTGTCTTGATCAGTAGCCCTACTCCATTGGTTGAAGAGGGAATTAATCAAACCCTATAAAATATTCTCCATGCTCAGTCTCTTACTGGGGTTCTATTGAGAAATAAATGATGCTTTAGGACTTAAATCAATGTTTCTTGAACCAATAACCTTCATGTGATTTCAGTGGGGTTTGGATCAGCTCTTTAGCATACACGTTATTACAGCAAGTGTTCTTTATCTAGAGAAGATATTTAGCCTTGAAAAACGATCAGGAACATTTTAAGCAGCCAAAGACAAATTCTGCTTGATCACACATACAATAATGATTGATGGTAATGGAAAAAAACAAATGCTATCATGATGATTTACTCGCCTGTCAAAAAAAATTAGTCATCCTAGAATTCTGCCAAGCTCGTGTGTGTGTGGGGATGTGTGCACAAACACACGAGTGTGGCTACACAGGGCAGGCTGCATCTGTGACAGCAGCACAGGCACACGCTCTGGGGCTGGGCAGTGACAAAAGAGTCTCTTGCACAGCAGAAAGCATAATTCACAAGGGTGGCAGCAGTGCTTTGCTGAGGGATGATGAGAGGAAGCATCTAATTACCAACGTGTGCCAGGCCAGCCATGGCTGTGTGCAGGGGAACACACAGAACACGTGTGCTGAGGCCTCGTCCACACTGCAAGTCAAACCAGCCTGGGTTTAAGCATGGACAGTCTGAACATATTTCATCCTAGGGATTTTTGGTGCTATGGAATGGAGGTGATTTTGCAGGACCCCAGTGTCGTGTATACACTGTCACATATTTGAAATAAATATGCCGCGTATTTCATCCGGTATTTATTTTTGCCAGCTGGGCTGGGGGCTGCTGCTATCAGACATTTGGGTTCCTTGCTGCTGATCAGGGAGGAGGGCTCTTTGTGGGCTTTCATTTGTTGGGGTTTTTTCCCTCTCCCAGCACAATTCCAAGCAGTTTCATGTCATTAATACTGGCCGTGAACCTCCCCTCACATCTGAAACCAGCACGAGGGCACAAGAGTGGACAAGACCATGCCAAGATCTCTGTTTCTTTACATAAATCAAATTCTTTTACAATCCTTCAACACAAGACATTAAAATATGCCTGTCTCATGTGCTCTCTCCCGGATTGCCTGAGAGGAGTGGGCACCCCTGGGAATTGTTTAGCAGCGATTCACTGGGTCAGTGTATTAGAACAGACTCAAGTCTATCAGCCAGATGGTGACTTCAGAAAAAAATTGACACACCATTTCAAACTGATTTCACGCAAACCCTCCTGAGGGGAGCCAGTGGGAATCCAGCAATCAGATCTGTTGTGAATAAATATTACAAAATTGTCAATTACAGAAGGGATGTTTAAAATGTTTGGCTGATTTAGAATCTATTCATTCCTTGCCTTGTGCTTTGATGATGGATCTTGCAATATCACTGACTGATTGCTTCCCTTGGCCAGAGAAATCTCAGATTTTAATTTTTTTTATTGGAAGAAGTTACTGTGCTGCCTTTCCAGGCTTTTGTGGTAAGCAGGCATCTGAGATAAAAGCTAAGCCAGGTACAATTTGGAGCATGATGTCTTCTACAGGTAGTGGCTTAAAAATGAGCATTGGACTTAATAAGGCAATCAAGTCTGAATGTTTTCAAAGCTACACAGGACCAAGATCTCTCACGAGTAAATTTAATCAATGTAGATGCAAATGTCTGCTTTTGCAGGCAGGAGAAGTTGGAATATTCTTCCAAGCACCAGTTATGCATGCTCATCAAGTTATGTATTCAGCTGAAAAACTTATTTGCCTTGTGTTGAAACCCACAGTGGAGGCAATTTTTGTGTTTCTGCTTCCCCTGTGACTGCTCTGGACCCATCACTTCCTCTGGCCTTGTTCCTTTGTCTCAAACTGCACCTCCAGACTGGCCAATCCATCCTTGGCCATGCTCTCCCTCCATCAGAGCACACCAGGGCTGCTTTTGGCCCATTCCATGACTTTTCAGCTTCCCCACAGCAGATTTTCTGTTTCCAAGGGATCTTTGATTTTACCAGCACTGCTGGACCCCTCTCTGCTTCCCTCTGATGGAAACCTGATCCCTGATGTGCTCAGTGCTTACTCCTCTCTTTTTTTGTTGTTTTTCCCAATCTCTGAGGTGGTTTAATTTATTGTCCCAGGGTGGTTTCACCAGTTGTCTCTCTCTCTTTAGATCTTCATACAGTAAATAGCAAAGCTCACCTCTGAGTGAAACTCTTGTTCCCACAGGTCTTTTAGGCTGGTCTGTGCAGGTCAATCTCACCAGTCCTTCACTCCCACCAGATGGAGATATGATCACTAGAAAGGACAATGAGGCATAAATCAAAGTTATTCCACAAACAGAATTTCAAAGGGTTTCTAAGGATGAAAATGAAATTTATAAAGCTTCATTAGTGCAGTACTGTCTAATTGTATCCAGATTGTAGTAAATTTATAGATTTATAGAAATTTATATACTATGTTTTCATCCTGATTTGTCTCAATTTTTCAGGGATTACAGCACTTTCTAGTAGTCCTAAAATTTCTTCAACAAACAGATAAATCTCTCTTCTAAATAATCCAGATTCCAGGCCTTGTTTCTCCAGATTATATCCACGATTCAGCCATCAGCCTGAACCTGATCTGGGCCTGGAAGAATCCTTCTCAGCAAATATTTGTCCACCTTTTTAGAGGCTTGGTTATCCTGACTCAGAGGCTCTCTGGATGTGAGCAGTGATGTGTGGTATTTATATTGCCTTTCCCTGTGCCCTTGCTCCCTGGGCAATGGTCATAGGCAGCTCCAAAGAGGAAAAAGCCATAAAAGCTGATGTCTCTGCCCAGAAGTGATGAAAGATGGTCTCACATCTGGGTGACACCTGTGGTCTCTGTCCCTCTTGCTCTCAATACCTGCTGTTTATCTGCTCTCCTGCCTCTGGCTGGAGTGGCCCATGCTGTCAGGGTCGTGACAAACCCTGAAGGGTAAAGGCTGAGCCCCTCTTGCCTTGGGCTCACACCACCCTCCCCAGCGTGGGTGCAACCCAGGGCTCTCCTCACGTCTCCTCCCCAGCATCACTGACCCAGCCCTGCCTTTGCCTCTCCTGGAAATGGTCCCTGGCTGTCCCTGCAGCAAGGCTGGGACAATCTCCTGCCTTGCAGTGGCAATGCCATGGGGTGGCAGCCCCAGGCAGCTGAGATGGGCCCCAAGTCCCTCTGGCACTGGGTGACATCTCCTTCCCACTCCCTCCTCAGCACTTTGTCCCTGTGGTCCCCCAGCACCTGCCACTGATGGTTCCTCAGGATGTAGAAACAAACCCAAGACAAAAGTGCACATGATCCACCTGGCTGTGACCAGAGTTTCCTTGCTGAGGTCTGAGACCTCTCCAAGGTGTCCTGGCCACTGTGTCCCTGCTGTGTCACAAACATCTTTTATGAAAAATCCTTTCTTTAGGATTTTTCCTCCTGAGAAGCTGAGAAGCTTCAAGAAAAAAATGTAAACAATGGTCATCTGCTGCTGTGGAATGTAACAGGTAGATCTTTGATTGGCTCATGTTGGTTGTTTCTAATTAATGGCCAACCACAGTCAGCGGGCTTGGACAGAGAGTCTGAGCCACAAGGTTTTGTTATTCATTCTTTCTTTTTCTATTCTTAGCTAGCCTTCTGATGAAATCTTTTCTTCTATTCTTTTAGTGTAGTTTTAATATAATATATATCATAAAATAATAAATCAAGCCTTCTGAAACATGGAGTCAGGTCCACATCTCTTCCCTCATCCTCAGACCCCTGTGAGCATGGTCACACTGCTGTCCCTTCCCAGGAGCTGGAGGAACCCTTTGGTGGCACCACAACCCTGCCATCAATCTCCTGCAGAACTGTCCCTTGCCAGAGCTCTGGGTGGTTTCCTGAGCTCCCCCTGTGGCCCTCGAGCTCTGTCCCCACAGGCTGCTGCCACCCCAGCATCCAGGCTGCCAGCCTGGGAGCCTGGGGGAAGCGCTGCCAGCAGACACCAGGCACAGCAGATAGAGTTGCAGGGTCATTATTTCCAGGAGCTCTTGATCAGTGGTATGAAAGGCAACAACAAAGGTCATCCTGAACTTTAAACTCAACACCATTCCCATCCCCCCAGCAAAGCACTTTCCAGCCGGGCAGTAAATCTCACTGTGATGAGGGAGAGAGCCCCATTTTCACAGAGCAGCTCCTTCCCAGAGATCAACTTCAGCAGCTGAGCCTGAGTTCATCCAAGGGGGAGACAAAGGTTCGGTTGTGAAACTTTCAGCTCAGCCTCTACCTCGCATTTCTACACCACCACAAAATACTGGGAGAGCTGGTTTTGCACTGGGCTGGCCCTGCAGCACAGCAGGGCTCAGAAATGGGGCTGACAAGCTTGGATGGGGTCTGTTAGGGACACCCAGACACAGGAAAACTCAAGGATCCCGTGTCTGCCTGCCCCCTCAGAAGCAGGGAGGGGTGGATGCAGCCTCACATCCAGGTTTAAGGGGATTTTCCATCCCAGGGAGCATTTAAGGCTTGTTGGGGCTTCAGTGTTCCCAAAACACTGTCATGCTTTCAAAGAAGTGTCTCTCCCTGTGGTGAGATTTTTACAATAATACTCATTGCACACCAAGAGGTACCACTTGGAACAAAGAAAAACACCCAGAGAACAAGAAAATAAGCCCTGGCTCCAGAAACAGTTCCACACAAAATATTCAGATTTGAATCAATATTACTGAGAATTTTTAACAAAATTGCTCAGAAATTTCCCTCTGAATGACAATCAGAAACTCCTTCTGTCAGCCACTGAAACTGCCTCACACCCTCTTGGTTCCACACTCTTCCATGCTCTCGCTTTTTTTTTTTCCCTTCCTTCCCTATAATAAGATTTATTATTGGGTTATTCTTCATGGTATATTAGCCCTTAGCCAGAGTCAGTGCTGACAGAAATGTTAGTCATTTGGGCTCTGCTTAACCTGCTAAGAAGAACTGAATTTACAGAACGGGACGAGGCTTTTTATGATTTCATTCCAGAGCCAAATCAGATAAGAATAATTATCCTCTCCTGGGATATTAGGCAGCACCTCCCCAGGACCAGCAGCTGACAGCTGTTTTATTGGTTGAGTCACTTGGGTCTGGAGTCGAGGATTAATTGTTCATGTGTCCGGGTGGTTCCAGGAACAACAGTGAAAGGTTCTTTCTGGAGATGGGAGATAATTTATTTTCAATTGTTTTCATGCACATGATTTCAGTGGACAAAGTGAATTAAAAATAAAATCGCATAAATAACCCTGCTTCCACCACCCTCTGCATTCGTTGTTAACACTGGCTTGTGCATTTCAGATCTGGGGGTCTTTAGCAGAAAAAAGGAGGAGATGCAGTCCTTCCAAAGCAAGGTCAAGTCCACTTTGTCACCAAATGTCCTCTCTGACTAACCCACCAAGGCAGTGCCCACTGCCCACCCCTGCCCTTCCTTGGCACCCACCCCCAAACGCTTTTATTCAGAATTAATTTACTCCTGCCTATCACCTGCTTGAGATTATTCTAATGATAATGGCCTCGATCCAAAGCAAATTAAAAACCAGTGGTGAGGCTTTCCCTGGCTGGGCTGAGCGCGGCTCTGCTGCAGCCACGTCTCTCCCGGGTGGCAGGGCTGGCTGTGCCCGGGCTGGGACACACGCTGTGCCTCTGTGATGGCAGAAGGGGCCCAGGAGCGGGCAGGGAAGGCGGTTGCCTGGAGCAGCAGGGGTTTGGGCAGCTCTACACCCTCTGCCCAGCTTGCCTGCACGGCTGTGCCAGGCAGGATTCCTCACCCGCCCTTGCCTGGGATGCGAGCGGCAGCAGGAATAAAATCCCCCATTGTCCAAGGGTGTGCTGTCAGCTTTCTGCTCAACATCCCTTCTCCTCCAGCTTGTGGAAGCTGCCTGTCCATGGGTTGAGTTTTGCCTGTGTGCTGAGGCAGGGGAGCAGCTCCAACGGGGTTTTTGTTCTGGGATTTGCAGTTTGAGTGGAAAGGGGCAAGTCCCCAAGTCCTCTTGCAGGGCTCACATCAGTGCTCCCACAGTTCAGCTCATGCTGCAATCACTGTGCCTCAAAACAGGGAAGGGGTTCTGGCCTGGATGTGTGGGGGAAGAAATTTATAACTGCTTCCCACCCTTCCCCCTCTTGACATCTTCATGTTGTGTCCATATCCGTGGTACAATAGCTTTGGATTGCAAAGGAGAGTTTTAAGTTCCTCTAAAGAAGAGGAAAGAGTCAGGGCAAACCATCCCTGGGGCTAGCTGAATGAACAGGGGTCTTACAGCTTGGAATAGGGTGGGTCCCTGCAGTGCTGCCCCTCAAACCCAGGCAGCAGAGCCCTCCAGCAGGTAGAGGACATCCCAGAATCACAGAATAATGAGGTTGGAAGATACCTCTAAGATCATCAATTCCAACCTATGCCCTCACACCTCAACTACAGCACCAAGTGCCATGTCCAGTCTTTTTTAAACACATCCAGAGATGGTGATTCTACCACCTCCCTGGGGAGAGCATTCCAGTACTTTATTATTCTTTTGGTGAAAAATTTCTTCCTAATATCCAAACTATATCTTCCCTGGCATAGCTTGAGGCTGTGTCCTCTGGTTCTGTCAGTGCTACCTGGTAGAAGAGACCAACCCCACCTGTCTACAGCCTCCCTTCAGGAAGGTGTAGAGAGCAATAAGGTCACCTGTGAGCCTCCTCTTCTCCAGGCTAAACAGCCCCAGCTCCTTCAAACCTCTTTGTGTGCATGGAAGAGACGTTGGACAGCTTTCAGGCTTGGCACAAAGCGAGCAGAAGCCTCACTGAAGCCAAGAAGCATCTTTGCCCACTTCTGCCAGGGCTAACTTTGTCCCTGAGGCCATTACCCGGGGGCTCTCAGGCGCTTCGGGTGCACAGTGCTGATCTGTCAGATGAGGAAGTTATGAGGAAGCAATGGAGTGGCACGAAGGGATTGAAGAGAATTGATACGTGAGCCTGGATAATTATGAGGTTGCCAGTCCAGTGTCATTTCACGGCTGGGCTGGCTCTTTGTGGTGTATGATACCCATCAATGCAAAAATGGAAATGAAGATAAATGGGGCAATGGCAGCAGCAGTTAGATCTGTCTTACAGGCTGACTGCTGAAGTTCCCTGTTGATTTGGGAGCTGCATCCTCCATCAGCAGCAAAAGGTGAATTTGGAAAGTGTCACTTGCCACAAGCAGCTATGGGATCCAGGACAAGACATTGAGTACTGGCAAGTCAAAATTTCCCAGGTCACCAGGCTGGGAAATATTAAGAAAGTACTGGTCAATCTTTATTTTTTCAGGGTTAAATTATCTCTGCTGTGTCTGCTTTGCCTGTTAAGGTGAACATCACAGCAAGGTTGAAGCAGGACAGTGGTGCAGCTGGGCTAGGAGGACATCAGGGAGTGACAAAGCCATGGGGTGGAAATTTTATGTTAGATTAGAAATAACAGGAACTAAGAGGGTCTTAAAAGATGTCCATGAAATAGAAAAATGTAGGACGAGAAGAAGAAGAGAAGAAAAAATTGTTTCCAGGCAGGAGAGAGCTGTCTGTGATGTCCCTGATCAAAATCCCAGTAGGCAGGACCCTGGGACTCAGCTGGGCACTGTGACTTTCTCAAGGTCACATCAGCATTTCCCTCCTTGGGAGGGAAGTGTGGACTATGAGAAAATGGAAACTTGTGATTTGCACCAACACACATTGCATCGCCCTAGGCTCACTCGATCTGACCCCACAGCAGCTACAGACAGAAATCCCTGAAAAGCCAGAGATGCAATATTTTAGAAGAGACAGGATGATTTCTACGGAAAGAAATTTGTAGGAATTACAAGAAGAGGAGGACCAGCAGAAGATGCTGCACATTTTAAAAATTAGATTGGCCACATAAGGATTTAGTTATGGAATTTTTTGTTCTGTGTAGCAGCTACTCATAGCCTGACTCTGTCTACAGAGAGGTGCCAGAAACCCCAAGGGAGTGGTGGAGGGTGGAGAGGAGGAAGCTCTAAGGGTGGTTCTGAGAAACCAAGTGTTTTGATTGTGATCCCCAACCCTGTGCAATGAAGAGCGATGCCAAACAGATGATGACATGATTTATTTGCAGAAGGTGCTGCCCTCACCATGCATGAGATGTCCAGGAAATAAAGGCTCTCAGACCTCAATTAGCAATGAGATTCCAGTGATAACGAAGCACTGATTGCTGCCTGGGATGGAGGAGAGTGAGACCTGATTAGGGGAGTAGTGGAGGGTGTCTGTAAACACGGCCAAATCCGGGGCTGAAGTGCTGGGCTGACATTTCCGGTCACCCTCTGTATTTCCCCCTACATCCATGAGCTGAGAACATGTGGGAGCTTCAGCTCTTACTTGCTGCATGGACTCCACAGAGAAGACACCTTTCTGGGCTCAGGAGATGGGGATTTGGGGTAGAAGCACTCAAAGATCAGTGGGGATGCTGCTCTGCATCCATTTCAGCCAGGAGATACAAAGGCTTGGGTCAGGCAGAGGAGCACTGCATGAAATACAATGGCACTGAAATCCCCACTTCACCCCACATCCTGCTCAGGAGTGGGGGAAATTTGAATATCCTACAAGTTTAGGACACTAAAATAAGTAAGGAGCATTTGGGATTCTGTCTCACCCCTGCAAAGAGGAGAATTATTGGCAGCAGAACACAGTGTCCCTATAAATGAAATACATGAAATACAATAGCATGAAATACAATGGCACTGAAATCACCACTTCACCCCACATCCTGCTCAGGAGGGGGGAAATTTGAACATCCTCCAAGTTTAGGACACTAAAATAAGTGAGGAGCATTTGGGATCCTGTCTCACCCCTGCAAAGAGGAGAATTATTGGGAACAGGAGACAGAGTGTCCCTATTACCAGCCCAGCAAACATTTAATGCAAAGTCCAGCAGCTCTAGATAGTTCCTTCCTGAAGCATAACTAAGACGTTGACAAGAGATTTAAAAACTTTGTCACATCAATGCAAGAAATTGGAACTGGATGCAGTTTTATTGGAAATGTAAGGGCTTTTTTCCATGTCTATGTTCAATAGAAAACTTAAATATTGAAAGGAAAGCTCTCTGGGGATGGAAAATCTCCTCCAGTCCACCCCACGGCGGACAAGAGGGATGATAGCTTTTCAAACCAAGGCTGAGACCTCTCCTGGGAGGAAAAAACAGCAGCAAAAAGGTCAAAAGGCTAAAGCTTAAATTTAGGAAACTTGTTTTCTTCATTACTTTCAAATTTCACACTTTAAGATAAGAATTTAATAGCACAAATTTGGGAGATATTTCCATTTTCCCCATTAGGAGATAGCTGCATGCAGTGGATGCAGTCAGGGCTGCAGAGTTTCTCTCTCTTCCTGGCAGAGTGGTGGTGGGAGAGTGGTGGGGTGAGAATGAAGAGGAGACCTCATCCTCAACAGTGCAGAGACCTCCAACTCACCCCATAACCTGGGAGCAGGTTATTCCCCCTTTTCTGGGGTAAGAAAAGGTGCAAAACAAGCATCTGGGGCTGAAAAGGGCTTGCAATTACTTGGCATTGTCCTCACAGCAGAGCTGAGACATCTCTGGGAACTGATAGGACAGGGATGCCTGTGCCTCAGTTTCCCCAGCTGTCCCCCAAAACAGGCTGGGGCTGCGCTTATAAATCAGCCAGCTAGCAGGACTTAGAGCTGCTGTAACAAAATCAAGAGGGAGAAAGTTGATATATTTCCTTTCCCCCCCCCCCAAATCAGATGCAAACCTACTCTGCTCAAATCCTCCGCTCTTAATGTGGGACTCTGCCAGTTTAAGAGGGGGGCAAAGCAGGGATTTCTGATGCAAAATTCAGGACAGTGGAGAGGCAATGCAATAATTGTCAGTCCAGAGAGCATCCTGGTGCACATGTTCAGAGGATAAGAGTGTCACCAGAGTCTATTGTCTGTCCCCTCTCTGTTAAAGTAGAGATAAGGCTGGGATAAATCTCACTGGGACATTCTGCCCTATGATGTTATTTCATGCCACATCACCTAATAGGTGTATTTTCACACTGCTTGCTACTGCTGTGAGGCTCTGCAGCTCCTAGCCAGGCTGACAATCTCACTATATGGAGAATGGAATAGTGACGGCTAATTGATTTTACAGCAGTACCGAAGGACAGACAATGAAAGTACCATCAATTTAATCCACTATTTAATGGTTCCAATTTAGCCTCTGTAAATGCTCACTAAACTAATTTCTCTGGGTTCAGCAATCTGAAAAGCTATCATATCTCTAATCTCCTTCAATATATTCATCTGGAAAAGGGAATTTAGCCAATTCTGATGTGCGGAGATGATCTGTTAGCACAGTGTAAATGTTTATAACACGGCAATCTAGTTCGTTTATAAGGATATGAAAAGTTTTATTGGGGAGGGCACTGAAGTGGAACCACGGGATAATAGGCAGTTACCCAGCAGTCTCTGGGAGCCAGGGAGCGGGCAGGCATGCAGAAAAATACTAGGATTTACTTTAATCCCAAATTGTAAGCTAAAGTTCTGCCCAGTACATGATGCACCTGGGACTACTGGAACAAAGGATTGTCTCCCGTCCCCCCGTGACCCAGGCTTTCACGCTGCACCATGATAGCAACAGTCATTTTATTTCCTCCAAGAGCCTGAAAATTAGTTTAGTTTTAGCACACATATATCTCCTTGTCCAACCAAGTTGCTAGAGGGGAGCTATAGTCCTGAGGGCGCTTCCTCTTCTCTGGGGTTTGGGGGATTTGGGGTTTGGCTTTTCGGGGTTTTTCATGGTGAAATCTGGTTGCCCCCAAGTCCTGGAGCCCACCCTGATCTTCTCCAGCTGCCAGGATACCTCTGCTGCTCAGGCAGCCCTGAGACCCTCCTGAAGGCAAGGGGGAGGTTTTCCCCCAGCTGCATAGGAACAAGACCCGATGACATAGAGGGGAAGTTCCCTTGAGGTTTAAAGTTCTTCTTCAGCAATTCCCCCCTACTTCCCCTCTCTTGGAGGAGTGCTTATCCTTGGTCCAAATCCAAAACTGAAATCTGCCACCAATCCAGGACAAAACATATCAGGTTTAGGTTTTGGAGCCCATGCAAGCACCATCCCTCCTTCTTTGTTCCCTGTATCCTGAGGAGAACAGAGACTGGTATGTGCTGGTTCTACTCCCAGAAATTGGGGCTGTTCCTTAAGCTGCTTCAGACCATTTCTTGTATTTAGAAATTTTAGAAACTTCTTTCAAGGTTACACTTTCAGGGGGACATTCAATTTTTGGAGCAGTTCACAGCCTCAGAGATTTGATGGTAAGAAGGAAGAGATAAAGCCTTTCAACCCATCACAAGAGAGGGGAATGACAGTGAGGTAGTCTCTGTGTGTAGCTTTTATTTTAAATATAATCCTCTAATAGCTGCCACATGGTAACACACCTACAGGAGAGAATCTACCCATGTAGGCACAGACTGTGCTTGGACATGTGGGAGCAGCTCACAGCTCATCAAAGAGCTCTTCATCCCCAGTTGTCACCACCATGCCTGGTTTGTCACTTCCTGCCCTTTTGACAGGACCTGGCAAACCCATCTGGGCACCCAGCACTGGAGCTGGCATGAACTGGCCTGGGCTGGCAAATGCCTTTCATGGAGAGAGCACTTCTGGACTGCAGTGGCTTTGTAGTCCAACCATCCTTTTTTTCCCCCCCTTTTAAATTCAAAGACAATTCCACAAATGAGCTTCTGCTTGATTAGTGTTTTAATGAATATATCTGGATCCACCACGCGTCCCCCAGCCGTGACTCGGGAGCCACAGGCGATGCCATCCAGATGCTGCCTTTGTGCTGTCAGCTCGGGGTGATCATGTCAGCCCCACCAGGGGACTGAGGAGGGCAATAGCCAAGGAATAAATGTCATGTGAGACCCTGTTTTTCCCTGGACCGAGCTCTCCAGCCTCAAACAGGTCCAGATGGGTGATGAAGGCGCTGGGCTGTGCCCCTGCCTGCCTGGGACCCCGAGCCCATGCTCCACTCTGGGCAGCCCCTCTGCTGGAGCTGCAGCACAGATTAACTTGGCTCCTGTTTTTTTGGCTGTGCTGCAGATGGGGAAAGGGCTGCTCGCTCACTGAGTGTGCTCATGATCACTTTGGATGGGGAAATCCTGAGCAAGGGCAGGTTTCCTTCTGCTCCCTGGAATGATCCCTGGAAAGGGGCACCGCACAAGATGCTTTATGGCAGCAGGGCACATTTTTTTCCCTTGTAAATTATATTTAACATTCCAGAGAACTTTATTGCATTTGGTGTTAGGGTTTATGAAAAAATCTGTATTTAACTTCAAGCCCTGGTAAACATCTTTGCTTATGTTGTTATGTGATTCTTTATTTGAGTATTTCGATTTAATTTCACAGTTCATATACCTTAAAGTTTTGATTTTTTTTCCCCTCCCCTCTCATTCAGGGAGAGCCAGGGCTGGCCAGGGGCTTGTTGGTCTCTGGTGAGCTCTGCTCTCCCATGGGGTGGGTGATCCTGGGCTGCCACCTCCATCTCTCATCCCTAAAGAGCTGCCTGGGCACAGGGAGCAGGCAGGAGACCCTCTGAGGATGGGGAAATGCTGCATCTCAGCCTGCTGCCATCCTCAGCTCAGCAGCTTTCTTCTGAAATTAGTCATCCCTGGGAGCTCCCAGGGCTTTCCCAAACTGGAAATTTGCACAGGGCTGAATGTAGGTCAGCACAATGGGGCTGTGCCTAGAACCACGGCTGAGCCAGGTGTCAGGAGTCCATCCCAAAATCTGCTGAAGTCTAGGGAAGGTTTTCTGCTGGCACCAGTGGACTCTGAACAAGCCAACAAATGCACCTGTCACAGCTTCAGCCTCCACAGAGGGAGGAAGGGGAGGATGAAGAACCAAAAGGATGGCAGCCATAAAGACTGCAGGAAAATGTAAATATGGAGCTCAGTGGCAAATCTTGTTGGCCTCCAGGTGCCAGGGGTTGGCTGCCAAGTGTACAGATTATTTTAATAGCATGACAGGGCTCAGTACCTTGGGTTTGTGCTGCTTCCACCAGCTCCATCCTCATGGTCTCATCAGAGACATTGAATGTTCACCACCCAGAAATCACATGCCCAAATTTTCAAATTTTCCTGCACCTCTGTGTCAAAAAAGAAGAGATGTGCAAGGGTTTGTCCCACTTGGATAATTCATTAGAAACTTGGTGAGGCTGCTTCCCAGAAGACAAGAAATGGTGAACTTGGATAATGATGGGGATTTCTGTAGTGCTATTTAAAAGATGCATGTGTAAGGCCTCTCTTCCCTATTTATGCACTCTTCCTGCAGGATTGTCTCCCTCCAGACCCAAATGCAGCAGCACTTTGGCAGCTTAAATGGCCACAGCTGTATGTCCACTTCCCACTGCTATTTACAGAACACCATTTTTAACCTGAGCCCGTGATTAAATTTTCTGATTGATGTTATTGGGGGGAAAAAAAGCCAAACCAACAGGATGTAGAGTTTTTTTGAGAGCTTTCCTTTTCACACCTAGATTTATGGTCCAATTTTTGCTTAGAGAAAGCCCAATGCAACATTGCTGAATAAACATCTATTTTAGGAAGACCTTGTGGAGGAGAAGTGACCTTGTGGGCAACTTCCCTCACCCAGGCCACACCAACATGACACAACACTTTGGAATTTTTGAGGAGACTGATTTTTTTTTCAAATGCTGTTTGTGATTGCTGTGTACAGGAGATTTCCTATTTACTCCAGCCTGCCAGGCTCACCAAATAATCACAATTTGCATTTTGAAGGACTTTCCCACAAATGCGTGTGTCATGCTGATACACAGCTTCATTTTCTTTGGATGCTCTAGGCCGTATGTCCCAGTCTTGAATATGAAAATCCTGTCTTGGAATGCCAAAGGTCTCAATAAATCCACCAAAAGGAAAACATTTTTTTATTATTCTTGAGTGAAATCAAAACAGACATAACTCTTCATCAGGAAATGCACCTCTCCAACGAGGGGGAGGTTAAACTACATCCAGAAAGGGTGAAATAAATTGTATCTTTGCCTTTCTAAATGAAGAGTCATACTCTACTGCACATCTTTGTACAAAATTCCCATTGACACCAATTCCACTTATTTATTGATTGTTTTTTTATGTGCTCAATGCCATAGCAACGGGCTACATTCCATAAATTAAATGCAACATTGCATTAAGTTAAACTTCTCGCAATGGAGAACACACACAGCACCCAACCCTGTGCTGCTCCTGAGCACTGATAAATAAACCAGCAATTATCCCAGGCCAAGAAAACTCTGGCAATGAATTGTGAAAGGCAGCCAGCTTGCACTTCTCTTGGTGGATGGGCACAGGCCCCTCCACGTGCACACAAAATCACACAGAGTGTGGCACAGCGCAGAGAGGGGCCCTCAGTCTGCAGTCAGCAGGAACATTGCTTGGCTTGCTGCTGGTGTGATACTATTTAGCTCCAAGCTACTCCTCACATGTGTAAAATTAAGCAAATGAGCAAAGAGAGAAGTCCTGGATCATCAGAATAACTACAGCTCGTCTGCATTTATGGGTGTCATTCATTTTAGTGACATCATTGCTCCATGGTAACGAGTATATTTTAGATTGGAGAAATAGATGGCATGAAAAATAGATTAGTTTTATTTAGATAGATTATATCATTATATAAATAGATAGACCACTCTATTTCTACTCATCTTCCACCTCCTGGTTAATAGGACACAGTTTTATTTATAGATAGAGATGCAGGAAATGTTTCCATGTAAATGTTTCATAATTCTGTTGCATTTCTGTGTTTTATTTTAATGGGTCACCCCTATTGTACCAATCTGAGCTAGGTAATATGTTTGTGCAGAGAGGAGAGTACTTCAGGGTTGTCCAGATGGACCCAAAATGGGGAATGCTCAGAGAGCTGCTCTCCTGGTGTATTGAATATGGGAGAGTAAGGACTAAAGCCAGGTCCTGGAGGGACACCAAGGAGACTTCAAACAGGGAATTACTCCTTTGAGTTATACTAAAAAGAAAAATGTGGGAATTGGGAAGGAAGGGCATGAGGGGACACATGCACATTTTCTTTCTCCAGCCTGCTGAGATCTGTCCAGCAAGTTGGTTCATGGCACACTGACCGCCCTCAGAGTGGTGTTATCTTTTTATACTAAAAGCTACATGTACTTTATTTACAATAATTTTCCAATACCTATCACCTATGTTGGACAGTTTGTCTCTACTCTAAACCAATCCAAAAGTGCCACCATCACAGCAGAAGATGGAGGATAAGAAGAAGGAGAAAGACAGAACACACCCATATTCCTCCATCTTACCTCTTGAACCCCCATCCTAAAACCCCCAAAATTCTACATTTTCACCCAGTGATAAATTCACCATCATCCTACTCAAACCCTTATGGCTTGTAACTCCTCGCACAAAGTTGATAATTCTTTCCATGGGTTAAAATCGAAGGCAC